>REGM01000053.1:426628-506905 GCA_004194415.1 Aurelia aurita | reverse complement strand
ATAACGCTAAAGATGGCGGCCGCGCAAAGCATGCTGGTAAAAAGCTCCCTGGCGATCACCTAACAACATAAAAATTTTGGTCTGCCGTTTCGACCAGTCAGCTGTGTTAAAGTCTGAAACAGGGAATCAATGTAAACAAACAGGATAAATTTGTAATTCGAACGCGAATCTTTAGCCCTATAGTGGTTGGGCTATCTGAACTACCCTATTTTGGTTGGGGGGGCAAAATAACCCCCCCCCTACCTAACTCTTGACTGATAATAGGTAGAGCAACCAGATTTGGTCTGCTAATAGCCTCAGGCATGTACTTCTCAAAAATATAAAAATTAACCTAAAATTTGCCACAGATATTGCTCACGTCAGCATTTTCCTTTGTGTGGTCCAGAAAAGCGGCAAAATCAGCCAAAATCAGGAAATATGAGATAAAATCAAATTTAGAGCACAATTTCCATCCAAGCATGAAAATTATGATAGAATACATCAAATAACACTACTCTGCAAAAGAAATTTGCAAAATATTGCGATTTTGCTACTTTTTTCGCGAGAATTGAGATTTGAGAATTTGCGATTTTGACAGGGTCAGTCCCGGAAAATTGCCTCCCTCCCCCTCATTCGTCAAAATATTTCAATGAAGCTTTATGAGTACTTGCACAATAGGTAGCTGCTAAAAGTCAAAGAGTTTCGTTGTTGTAATTTTTAACCTCGCGGAGTTATCAGAAAAAATCTACTAAATTTGCCCCCCAACCAAAATAGGGTTAATCAAGACTTCAATTTGAATCAAAAAATCAAAACTGTACTTTTTCTGCTTTGGAAAGGTTTCCTTTCGAACCATGTTGCATTCGGATTCATGGTCGATTCGAATTCAAGCTAGCTAGTCGAAACGGCAGACCGAAAAGTTTACGTCGTTAGGTGGTCGCCAGGGAGCTTTTTACCAGCATGCTTTGCAGCAAAACACAACAGAGTCTTTGGAACCGCCGTCTTTAGCGTTATTGTATATTGCGCTGTCCTTTTAGCTACTATAATGTAGCTCAGGATGGCTCTGATTGGCTTATTTGAAGAATACAGGTGGGTATAAAATCATATTTGTTTTATCTTAGACGTTTTATAATGCTGTGAAAGGTGCATCGAAAAAGATCTCAATATTGTTTATCATACTTCAACGCCATTCTCTAATAAAGGGCCAATAAAGTCACGATTACACCAAGCTTTAAGATGAGGTACCCAAGTCATTTCGTAGTTAGATGGCGTATCTAAAAATTGTGCTCTCTTTTAGGTCTTTTAATGTGCTTGAATAATGCTTCAAAAATATGCTTCCCATTTTACTTTTCCAACCCATTACACTCATCTTTTTATAAGAAACCGCTTATAAGATACTGCAGTAGCCTCTTCCAGAAAATTAAGAAAGTCTACTAGAAACGATCAGAGGTCAATTCGAAGTTGAGAAACTTTTTCAATTTTTGTTATGAGTTTCGAAGTGTTTTTAAACAGAAAGTGTATCACCGACCCAAATAATGAATAATACTAAGAAATAAAATTCGAAAACGGTCTTCGCTGAATTTTGATAAAATGTGACATTCAGTTTTATGAATAATTTAGAAATTCTACAAGAAACTTTTACCATAAGAATTGGGTCTTACGTTAAACCTATTTTACCAGGGGGGGGGCCATTATGGCCCCCCCACTTGAATCATGAACTATAGCTCTTAGCTGGAAGGAGATGGAATACTGAAACTTACCGACTTTTACTAAAATTTAATTGGCTATCAAATTTTAAATGTTTCATTGTCATAAATGTAGTCACGTGACGAGAACAATCCCTTATTTGGAGAGTGGTAACAAAGAAAATCACAAAAACCTTAATAATTCCTTTGTTTTATATCTAATTGTAACAAAATTGGTACCAATCGATTGATCTTTGAAAGAGCTTTCATTTGATATATATTTTGTTCATATTTGCTTACATCAGCAAAAAATAATGTCTATGACGTCACTCATATTGATGACGTCATATTTATAATGAATAATGATAATTTTTCAAAAATTTGCTTTTGATGGATAGACTATAACATTTTCTTTATATTTATCCTATTTTTCAAAGTTTTAATCATTAAAATCCAAAATTATTAGCGCTTTCCTGTTTTCAGTACTGAAGCTTATGTGTGACCACTTGCCACTTTTTGGTTGCCTAGCAACGAACCACGTGATCAATTACAACCAAATTCTGTAATTACCCTTTTAATATACATAGGTACTGTTCTTGTAAGTTGCAGCATCATAGGAGTTATAGTTATGGAGATAAACAGGGGGGGCCATAATGGCCCCCCCCCGGGAGAAAATATCAAAAAAGTTGCCCGGGTAAAATAGGGTTAAGAAACTCTGCTATAAAAATCAGAGCAAAGTTTCTTATACAAAAATGAGTGCATTCAAACCACATCTAACTTACTGACTTGTTCTATTGCTTCTAAGCAGTTTCAGTTTATCAAGAGTTCTACTGCTCAATGTGTAATAAAACTCTTGCAAAAGTTTAAATTCATTAGCAAATATTGAGATTCCTAAGATTTGAAAGTAACAGAAGTTAGTAATTTTTGGTGCTTCAAAAGCAGCAAAAGCCATCAAAAACTTGATTGAATGGTCTGAGATATTTCTTTGCTGTTTTACACTGTATCGTAAAATTATCGACGTAGCAATTTTGCGTCGAAATAGAATTAGGGTGTGTTTGATTGGTACCAATTCTGAAAACGGATGGTAGCAGTGGCGGCGCCACGGGGGGGACTGGAGAGGACTCGCCCCCCCCCACTTCTCCCCAAAGTCGGTTTTCCAATTCGTCGAAATCCGTAGAGAAATTGTCGAAGGAGGGGTTAGGTAGTTAGATCCTAAATTTTGAGCACAAATAAGGGCGTTTCTTAGCACTAAAAAGGGCGTTTACAAAGGATAAAAAGGATGTGGTCCTGAAAGTTTTCCCGGGGGCTTTGCCCCCGGACCCCCATTACAGTTTTTTCCCCCAATTGTTGGCGGCTGGCGCCGCCACTGGTTGGTAGACTCGGAATTCGCGTTTGGTCGACCTCAAAATTCTGAAAACGGTAGGTTTGGTGGGTTTGGAAGGCCTTCCGAACCTTCTGCTCAAAAAATCAGAAGGTTTGGCAGACTTTGGAGTCATTCTCATTTTCATTAGCAAAACCCTGGTGGTGAATCCGAAACCTGCTGTTTTGAAGATTTTTGTGTTTGATTATGGAAATATATTTCCGTCTCTGCGAAATCTACTGTTTTCAGAATCTGGTAGGTTTTGAATTACCAATCAAACACACTCTTAATTGTCTAGTTTATCGAATGATTATCAAAACCGACGAAATTGAGCATGAAATTAAAAGACAACGGAGAGTAGGATCATTCAGCTACCTCAGGGTGATTTTTCAGCGAATGCGATATTGCACTTTCTTGAAATAAATCTTGTTTTTCGACTTCAAAATGAACATTACAATTATTGTTGTATAATAGTGGGGTAGTGGGGGCAAAAGGGGAAAGATGCCCCAAAATTTCCAATTTTTTAGTAACCCTTTCGGACATTTGCAATGATTTTTATCAAACCTCGGGTTTTTTTAAATCGAACTATTTTAAAAATTGTTCAATGGTACCGAAATTCTATGTATTATGGCAGGGTTTTATTAATTGAGACTAGGCTGGGAATATCAATAGCAGACAGAATTATTGGTCTGCAAAAGAATACACCAGTTCATAGTTTTGGGAAACGATGCGCACGCATTTGCTCTTATATATTTTTGGAAGAAATTGATGCAGGAAACTGTTGCAAAACAATAGCTTTCTTCCCAAAAACGGGCGCGCATTCGACTACATATTGGCTAAAAGTTGGGCGCGCAGGCAATTTTCGAAACTATGAACTGGTGTATTATCATCACCAATTGCTTACTGAAACAAGAAAAGCGATTGGAATTTCTCAAAAACATGACTGGGTGAATAGGGTCCCCTTTCGAGTCCTCTTACATTGCTGTTATTGCAAGTTTTACTCTCTTTGCTGAGCAATGCCACTGATCTCAGGCTACAAAGCAATGTAAACTTTTGTCAACTTTATTGCCTACGAAATAGTCAGCCAAGTGTTGTTCATTAAAAAATTTAGATACATTGATCTTGTCGTAGACTTAACCCCCGTTAGATCAAAGAACACTATACAAAGTTTACATTGTGGGTACTGACATATATGAAACATAAAACGATTTGGGTTTTCTACGCGCCATGAACCAAACACAAATCGATGACCGCTTTCAAGTGCACAAGCGATAACCTAAATTGAGGGCAACGTTAGGAGTCAGCCACAAATTAAGTACAAGCAACAGTAATTGAATATGTGACAAAGATGAAGCCACAAGTACCTCTGACAATCCTTTTCATGTGAACTACTATATCATAACGTCTATGCCCACATTGTCTATCCGACATTTGATAGTTATATTTCATAAAGTGAGCACCACTGCGAGGTTTTAAGTAGGCGTGAAAATGAGGTCCATATGCTAGACTAATACCAGCCAACCAAGGAATTATGAATCCAAGAGCCAACAGCCGTTTCACATTTTCACCCTTGAAAAAGATGAGCTGCGAACAATTATGGCCTAACAGAATACACCCAATAGTTGATTCTATGGAGAAATTCTCGAGGAGGGGGGGGGGGGGTACATAACACGATGAGAGTACGGGTATGTGCCACTCATGTGGGTGGGTTTTGGGGCCCAAACTTCTCTAAACAAGGATCATTTTTAGGCAGATTTTCCTCAAACATGGGTCGCTTTGGCTGAAATCGGCAAAAAATCGTTAAAAAGGGGTAGTTTTTGGCTAAGATTCGTCATAAAAGTTGGTACGAAGGCAAATTTTGGCAATTAGAAGTGGGTAACTTTCTGAAAACTGGGCGGCAGACCCCCGTCCATCCACAAGTCGTGTGCCCCCGCCCCCAGGAGAAATTGCTAGGGCTGGTGCAGTTCCAGAATAATTTTGAAGATATACCGGGTGTCCCATAATACGTAAACAGTTTGCTCTGGCTTTGCGATGAAGATTCAGCCTTAATCAATGGCTAATCATTTTAAAAACATTCCTCAATAGTTAACTTGAACATAGATACCTTTTTTGTTGATATTGGTGCTTTGAGTACTGAAATATTAATTTTGAAGGTTCAAATTTGCCTCCACCTCCAAACCAGAGGTTTGGCATTTTGGCCCAAGCAATGTTCTGAAGCACATCGAAATGAAATATTAAAATAAAAATAAATAAAAAATTGCAGAATAAGTGAGTTCTAGCAAATATAATATAATATGATATAACGTGATCTAATTTTTGCCCAAAATTTTGTCAAGGCTATTGTTGATTTATTCGCTGTATTTCAAGAATTTGCTTATGCCAAAAAAGATCTGATTTGGAGGTGCCAGCAAATTTGAACTTTCAAGATTAACGTTTCAGCTCTCAAAACTCCAGTATCAACAAACAAGGTATCTATGTTCAAGTTAACTATCGAGTAATATTTTTAAAATGATTAGCCATTGATTAAAGCTAAATTTTCATCGCTAGGCCCAACCAAACTGTTTGCTTTTTTGGGACACCCTATAGCTGAACTTGCGGCGGATTTGGATGAAAAGCCAACAATGCACTTTAAGGCAGAGTTCATCCACCACTAGAATCAACAATCGAATTGAAAAGTTTTAGGACATTAAATTCTTTGGCTTTTGGAGCTCTATTTGGATGTTTAGTAGTACCAATAGAAATAATAAAAATCACAAGAGCAGAATACACGATGCACTAGATGGCAGTGTGACACCCAGGCTAAATTTACGAGAGAGCAACGAGCCCATATTATTACGCATAAAGCTATGAGCTGATCTGAATGTTGACTGAAATAATCGAACCGTATTCATATCAAAAACTATCAAGCCAATAATTTTAAGAGGTGTGGATGTAAAAAATTGTCTTATACCGGGTGAGTGAAACATACATTACGTTTGTAAGACTGTAGTTTGCTAGCTATTAATTAGATACCTTAAAAATGATTATAATTATGTGGGTAACATGTCAATTTAGACATTGAAATTTAGTTGGTTAAAATCGGTCATATCTTTCTTGATTTACAAGTGATTTTATAAAAGTGTCTGATCTCAGAATCGTTCAAAACAGGCCTAAACTTCTGGATCAAGTTTTCTAATATTTAAGCTCCACAACAATGAAAATGAAACTTTAACAGGACTAGCTTATTGACTAGGCAATCAATTGAGTAGATACAGAGCCAGCCCTACTATTCTTTTCATTTCTTTTAGCCGTTATTCAAAGTGTTTTCAGTATCGTCATGCTGAACTGTTAGTAAATCTGATCAAGGATTTTTGGCCTGTTTTTTTTAAGGATTCTGAGATTGAACAGTTTTATAAAATCGCTCATAACTGGAGGAAAATGCAACCAATTTAGACCAACTAAAATTTGCTATCTAAATTGACATGTTACCCACACAATGGTAACCTCTTTTAAGGAAGCTGTTAAATGGGTAGCAAACTACAGGCTTTGAAACGTTTGAACTCTTTTCGACTCACCCTGTAGATATGGCCATTTTTGGATTTTCTCGAAAGAATTAAAACTGCCTCGCTGCAGAAGATTTCAAAGTGGAATCCTTATCTCTTCCCTTTTTTGAAACTGAGGACCATTCTTTCGTTGGGATTTTTAAGCTTTTAAGACTTGGAATTCATTTGTTAGTTTATGGAAACAGCTACTGGGTGATTTAAAAATGTATCCACTACTGTTGAACAAAATCATACAGTAGACACAATGAAATCGATTCACAAAATACTTACTCCAGCCTGACTTTAACTTAATTTTGGGATGTTTTTATAATTTACAGTGCATGATTTTGCTTTTAAATAAAGAACTCCAGAAAAATTATTTTCTTTCGGCTTTGGCTAGAGAACCGGGTGATTCAGAAAAACAATCCCCGTTTGAAACGCCACTGCTTCCTGGATATTGAGGCAATAATATTGGTGGTATATTGTTTAATAGTAGACATGTTCAAATAAATTATAATGAAATCGGCCACTCCGTTCTGAAATTATGAGAGATTTTCTTAAGAAAGCCCCTCCTGGAAACCTTCAAAAACGGCCTAAAATCACGACAAATTTCGCTCATATGTCTGCCTTAATAGCAATGACTTGTACTTGTTTTGGCATGNAATTTACAGTGCATGATTTTGCTTTTAAATAAAGAACTCCAGAAAAATTATTTTCTTTCGGCTTTGGCTAGAGAACCGGGTGATTCAGAAAAACAATCCCCGTTTGAAACGCCACTGCTTCCTGGATATTGAGGCAATAATATTGGTGGTATATTGTTTAATAGTAGACATGTTCAAATAAATTATAATGAAATCGGCCACTCCGTTCTGAAATTATGAGAGATTTTCTTAAGAAAGCCCCTCCTGGAAACCTTCAAAAACGGCCTAAAATCACGACAAATTTCGCTCATATGTCTGCCTTAATAGCAATGACTTGTACTTGTTTTGGCATGTTTTATCCCTTTGGGAGGATGAAAGTGCCATCCCTGGGAACATAACAACATTATTCTCGGAGATTTTATCCTCCCAAGAGGATAGCACGTGCTAAAGCATGTGCAAGTCATTGCTGTAAGGCAGAACTACTTGGAACATTTGCTCGCGAGTTTAGGCCTATTTTGAAGGTTTCTTGAAGGGGCTTTCTCCAGAAAATCGCTCATAATTTCAAAACGGAGTAGCCAATTTTAGTCAGGTAAATTCCAAATTATATTTGAACATGTCAACCAGTAAATAATTTATTTGTCAATATTATCATTTTGATATCCAGGGAGCAGTGGCCTTTTAAACGGGGATAGTTTTTTCTGACTCATCCGGTATACTCGGATACCTTTTTCTAATTCTCTTATTTCTCTTTCCAGCCAACCGGGCGAGTCAGAAAAATGTATCCACTCTTTGAAAAAAAAATCGTAATACAAAAACTATAGCATTGATTTGAAAAATTACAACTCCTTTGCCTGACTGAGGATTTTATTTAATTTCGAGAATTTATTTATAATTTATAATGCATCATCTTAATCTCAAATGAAGAATTCCCGAAAACTAGCTTCCGTTGACTTTTCATAAAACTATAAGTGATTGGTTCGATTTGATCTGTGTTTCAACGATTAAAATGATGAAATAATGTTGTTTTAAGTCGGGCATTGATTTCTAATGATATGAAAACTGTTGNAACAACATTATTCTCGGAGATTTTATCCTCCCAAGAAGATAGCACGTGCTAAAGCATGTGCAAGTCATTGCTGTAAGGCAGAAATACTTGGAACATTTGCTCGCGAGTTTAGGCCTATTTTGAAGGTTTCTTGAAGGGGCTTTCTCCAGAAAATCGCTCATAATTTCAAAACGGAGTAGCCAATTTTAGTCAGGTAAATTTCAAATTATATTTGAACATGTCAACCAGTAAATAATGTATTTGTCAATATTATCATTTTGATATCCAGGGAGCAGTGGCCTTTTGAACGGGGATAGTTTTTTCTCGGATATCTTTTTCTAATTCTCTTATTTTTCTTTCCAGCCAACCGGGCGAGTCAGAAAAATGTATCCACTCTTTGAAAAAAAATCGTAATACAAAAACTATAGCATTGATTTGAAAAATTACAACTCCTTTGCCTGACTGAGGATTTTATTTAATTTCGAGAATTTATTTATAATTTATAATGCATCATCTTAATCTCAAATGAAGAATTCCCGAAAAGACTGTTCATAAAACTATAAGTGATTGGTTCAATTTGATCTGTGTTTCAACGATTAAAATGATGAAATAATGCTTTTTTAAGTCGGGCATTGCTTTCTAATGATATGGAAACTGTTTAAATGTAATTATGCTTTTCCATCAATGCTGGGCATCAAAAAGTCAAAATTTACATGAATGTTTACATGAATTTTCAGCTGGTTTTAGTGATATCGAAAAATAGGACTTTTGGCTAATTCCTAATTTTAGAAAAAAATAATGGACACAAGATTATGAGAAAAGCCTTGAAAATTAAGTTGAAGCCTCGATAAGGTAATGGAATTAAAATCTTACAAATTGGTTGTATAGCCTTTCCTGTATGAGTTTTCAAACAGTCAGTGGATACATTTTTCTGACTCACCCGGTATTAGAATGGTAAAAGACTATTTCTTTTTTGCATTGAGAATTGCTTCATAATGACATGGAAACTGATGGTATACTGTAGATATTCCGTCCAATTAATGCTAGGGACGAAAAATAGTGTTTTGTGTCAAAATCTCCATTAGATAGAACAGCATGTTTTTGACTTTCTTTGAGCAATTCGGGGTAAGTGGTTTTGGCTAAAAGCTAACTTTTGAGAGCAGTAAAGCTTCCAAAGCAATGAGAGTAATATCAAAAATTAACATAAATCCCCATTGAGATGAAGGGTTTAAAACATTTTCGAATTTGTTTGATAGTTGTATATTTAAGTCTGTTAATAATCTCGCGCCTGAGTATCTTTCACACTTATTTATAAAAACTCCTGCTCGCAATATTATCAGTCTAAGAAATGCCGAAACCGACTTGCTAGTCCCTTTTATGAAAACTAGCAATGGGCAGAAAGCTTTCGCATTTCGTGGAGCGAAAATCTGACATGAACTAGCCGCGAGGCCAAGCAAGCTCCCTTTTTATCTTATTTTAAGATTGTTTTAAAACATTGTAAATAAATTATGATATTGTAATTAGTTTCTTTTTACATTATTAGTAGATTTTTAATTTGTAAAGTTTTTGGCAAAGCCCCTAAAATCAGTCCTACTGACTGACGGGGCTACCGTGCATAAATAAATTCAAAATAAAATAAATAACCAAAATAGTATTTTTAGTATGATTCTTCAAAGAGTGGATTCATTTTTCTTACTAATCCAGTATGAAATGGAGTTTATTAATTGTAAGTTTTAATTAGCATATACTTGAGTAGCTATTGTTAAACCCATGAGTAGACCTATTCGTAAAAATTACGAAAAAAAGGGAAGAGGAAGAGAGAGGATGCTCAACGAAAGCTGTAATTAAGTCACAGGAGAAATACCTGGTGTCCAAAAAAAGTCCCCCTTTTAAGAAATAACAAAAACTTAATTATTACGCCTATCCGTAAAATCTCGTTTTGATCTTTTTCGTCAATCATCATCCAATTATCTTAAAATATGATCAAATGCTTATCCTCATCATTTAAAAAGTATAAAATTACACATCGAAAACCTTATTTCCTTATTTTGAGCCATACTTTTTAGGCAACATTGTATATCTTAAGAGCCAAATCCTGAGATTTTCTTGATGGCTGAAGTCTTCAATGATAGCGCGAGTTTCTGACATTTGCGACGATGTTTGTGCCTTTCGTCGTGGGAACTCCGATGACATTATTATTATTATTATTATTATTAATTCTTTCATTTAAAGTTGGCTAAGTAATTATAGCTATAATGGCTAATTAAGGCCAACTATTTGCAAAAATATATACAATGCTGTAAGAAAAATATAATTTGCAGTAAAAAACCTAAACCAGGATAAAAAGTTTTGCATAATCTGCAGTTGCAGGCTTGGCATTTATGGGCTTTAATAAGTCTTTTGAATATCTGAAGGGAGTCTGAATTTTCCAGTTCTGGTGGTAGTGTCTCCCATACTTTTTCCCCCATAAATTTGACCGTATCGATTCCAAGGCAGGTTGTTTTTNTTCTGAGGCGTTCATAATCTATTGACATATTTTTCGATGGGAACATTTATTCATTAGAATAAAATTCTTTTGATCCTTCCAAATAAACAAACCTACTAAATTTGTTGCTGTTCTAGCTCCTATGAATATCAAAATTTTGCAAACTGTTTGTTTCTCTTGTGTAATATGTCTGCTGTGGATAATCAAACTTCTAAACTAACATCCCTTCTCATGGGAAAAATTATATGATTGCAAGGTCCAAATCAAGCACCTAAAGGTGATAATTGTCTGAGTTAGAGTGTTATCCTTCACTACACTTTGGATCAGGAAACATCCTCGGAAGAATTGAAATACTAACACCTTGTTAGGCCCATAGCCATCGCGTCGAAGTTGACAGAAATGAAGACCCCTGACTCGCGTAACGTGATGGAATTTACTAGGCTATTCTACGCAAGATGGATTACAGTATCATCCACTATTCTACATATTAGCTATGAAAGTATGCACTAAAATAAACATACCATTTGCTAAGATGCTTCAAGCAAGTCACTTCGACATTGCGGTCATCATAGGCCTAATATGTCGTGATGGCCAGCCAGTTCAATCGATGAATCTTCAGCTAATAAGGCCAACAACTCACGGTAAAAGACTCAAAAACCGACCATCGAGAGTCGAAGGCTCTTCTTCCACAAAGTATCACTGCATTGATGTGCTGGATGTCGAAAAATTGCTGAAAACCTTAGCAAACTCCTTGCGTATAGCACAGGGAAACCAGATTAACTGTTGATTTTTGTAGTTTTTGTTATTTGGTAATTTATTCTATTTTTGTATCAAATCAACCTCCTGTTATTTTCCGTTATTCTATTGTGCTGCGCGGCGAACTTCCACTGCCAAGGAGCGAAGGGAAGGAAACTGCGAAGGAGGGAAGTTCGCTGCGCAGCACAATAGAATCACGGAAAATGACAGGAGGTTGATTTTAATACAAAAATAGAATAAAATACCAAATAACAAAAACTACAAAAATCAACAGTTAATCTGGTTTCCCTGTGCGTATAGCGATGTGCAACAGGTATTACTACGGGAAGTATTTGTCTTGCGTTGCTCTTTGTAAGACTGACAAACCTATGACGTCAAACCTATGTGAATCACAAAGGAAAGCGCAACGCTCGGCCCATACCTCCGAACCACTTTTTGAAGCCAGAATCGGACTTTTGAGAGCGTATAACGTCGCTCACAGCAATTTCTCGAAGATTTCATCGAGATATTCGTGATCAGCGACCTCGAATTTATTAAAATAGAAGATAAACAAGTTCGCTTCATATGCACTTTAAATGAAAAAGAAATGATTGTAAGAAGTTACGACCACAAACCTTGAATCTTCGCAAAGTAAAAGGTATGTTCAACTAGTGTTGTGTTCATTCTTCTTGCGTTGCATGTAGAGGAAGGCACGAAGTAGCTGTTACCAATGATATGATTGGCTGTTATTCCCGAACCAATGCGCCACGTTGACAGGGGACTGGATCGATCCTAGTTTTACCATAAACTTATTACAAATCGTCGTAGTGTCGCGTCAATCCTGAGCTGATCAATGATTGGAGCTGATACACCGTTAATCCCCTTCAGAAATACTAAACACAATATCATTGCCTACTATCTCTAGTCTTACCATGATATTAGACTTTTAACAGGTAACTTGTGCTAGCAGTGAATCAGCCCGGTGTTAACTGTTGGCATGCGCATTTACGGTCGGTGATTGACAAGAAAAGCCAGATTTTCCTCCGGGCCAACATAGAAGAAATACTAAACACAGCCCCGAGAGACTGCGTAGAACATAACTACTAAACGAAATAAATACTCAAAAACCAAGAAAAAACAAACAAGAAAAAAAAAGAAATGGGGAAGGGGAGAGGGGCAAATTAAGTTTTCCAAATGGCTAGGCCAGCGAGTACAAGTGAATCAACAATGCACGAGGCCAATCTCCACGCCCCCACAAAACACCTCACACCGGGAACGAGGCCATTATTGCTAGGAGAATTCGCAGGAACAACCGATATCTATTTCATTTAAAGACCCATTGTCAACCGGTATGCTTTGGGTGGACCAACAATACCACAATGCACTTCTTGACCGTCAAAAACAAAACAAACTCTTTCAAATTTATGACTGAAGAGCCCCCGTGCAACACAAAACCTTTGACGTAATTCATCTAATAAAACAAAAACAAATACAAGCCCCCATTCTGCAATCTGATCTTTATCATCTTCTCTTTATCTTTCAGTTCTATTTTGAAGCTACAGTATACAATTTTTGTGCAATATATGAATGCAATTTGTTGCAGCAAATGATTTTAGACCATATTGCGGAAAGGCTTTAATGGGGGCTTTTGTTTGCATTTGCTTGATTTTGGCAAATCATCTCAAAGGCTTTGTGTTACTTGAACGGGGCTCTTTCAGTCAAAAATTGTAGAGGATTTGTTTATGATTTGACAGTCAAGAATTGCATTGTTGTATTGTTGGTGAGCCCAAAGCATGCCGGTTGACAATGGGTCTTTAACCGATATCTAGTACAATACACCACACTTTGAAGCAAAACTACGGACGATGTAATAACTCTTACTGTGGCTCCATGACATCTTGCTTATTGTTAAAACCATTTAATTTTTATTCTCGTACTGGAAACAAACAATGTCGCAAGGCATGATCACGAGCTTTGTTTGTTGAAAGACAATCAAACAAACAATCACTGTTTGTTAAAAACAATCCCCACGACCACAAGAGACAGGAAAGTTGCCCCCATCTTATCGACTTACGTGTACTTTGTACCCGTGAGTCAAAACTTACGTGTACTTTGCACCCGTGAGTCAAAAATGAAAAGAAACCGCTTATAAGAAACTCTAGTAGTCTCCTCCAGAAAATTAAGAAACTCTACTGGAAGCGATCAGATTTCAATTCAAAATTAAAGGCATTGAGTCATGTTAAATAGACTGCGTATACCCAATTTGCAAAAATTGCTGACTCATGATGATAGCTTACGCCAATCTGATTGGCTGTTATGCAAACTGCACACATGATATTGTAACCAAGTAATGGCTTAGCTTTGTGCGTGAGAAGAGAAGAAGCGAAAATGGCGGTTGATGTCTGATCACATGAAAACAGACTGATCACATGAAAGCAGACAGAACCCCAGCGGAGAATCGCTATTTAACATGACTCAATGCCTTTAAGAAACTGCTTCAACTTTTGCTTATAAGTTGCGAAGTGTTTTAACCCTAATTTAACCGGGCTTTTTTTGAACTAATATAGCCGGGGGGGGGGGTGCTTTCCACCCCCCCTCTATAAATCGTCTTAGACTAATGGGAACTCATTTAAACATGGAAAGGGCGTAGTCCTTGCCATTTTTTACAGATTGGTAGCTTTGGGTGTGGCCATCCAATTAGATGNCTATAAATCGCCTTAGACTAATGGGAAATCATTCAAACCTGGCAAGGGCGTAGTACTAGCCATTCTTTACAGATTGGCAGATTTGGGTGTGGCCATCTCATTAGATGACGTCACTATGACGTCATAATGTTGAAAAATGTCAAAATTTATGTTTCTCCAGCTAATTCATTTTAAAAACGGATTAAATATGATATAATTCGCTATTTTTCATCTTATTTGCCGTATTATTCATTCTTAATTCAGAAATAATACCTAAAGGTGTTTTTAGACTTTTATTTTTGAAGAAAATGACAAATATTGATGACGTCACAACAACGAAGTGGGTTTTACGACCAAAAATTGATACAAAACTTGCTAAAAATACTTTAAATGTACTGCAAAACGCAATTCTATGCATTTTCTACAACTTCCGCTGGAAAAGCTTCAAATTTTGCAACATTTACCCAAAATGGCGGCACATGTTACGTCATCATTTAAAAATGCTGATGTCAGCAAATTCCATTGTTCTTGATAACAAATGAAAGGTCTTTGTTCGCTGATTCTTTTAAGGTATAATAATCAACATTTGAAACTAATTCTGGTTGTAAAAATATCAAAAACATTGATTTTGTCAATACCATCTACCAAATATGGTATTGTCATCTGTCACGTGACTCCCATTGTTCAAAAATTGTATTGTCAAAATGTAGCTAATAGATAATTAGTAGTTGTCAGAAAGTTAGAGAGTCATAGCTAAAGCTGTTAATAAATGCTCTGCAAAAAACCGACAGGGGGGGTGGAAAACACCCCCCCCCCGGTTAAATTAGGGTTAAACAAAAAGTGCACACTTTTTATAAGAAACTAGACTTTGCTTTTTGTAGTAGAGTTTCTGCTTTTTGCACAGGGAAACCAGATTAACTGTTGATTTTTGTAGTTTTTGTCATTTGGTAATTTATTCAATTTTTGTATTAAACCAACCTCCTGTCATTTTCCGTGATTCTATTGTGCTGCGCGGCGAACTTCCACTGCCAAGGAGCGAAGGGAACTGCGAAGGAGCGCACGAACAAATGCGAAGGAGCGAGAAGCGAAGAAAACAAGGGACGAGACATCGCCGGAGTCGTCTAATTCTGTTTCGCCATTTTGATCAAAATGAGAGAGAGGTTATCGAAACTTGTATCACAAGGTAATAACAGATGGTTGGTCTTTCAATACAGATATCTTCGGTCGTATTTTCATAAGCGTACGAGCCGGGGGTGCTGGGGGGGGCGGCAGCCCCCCCAACATTCGACAAATTTAGAAAAATCTGCCTATTTCAGGCAATAATCCGCCGTAAGTCGGGCAAAAAATTTCGTTAACAATAGACTTTTCATCAGGCAGCCCCCCTAGATTTTTTCTTCCCGTACGCTTATGCGTATTTTATTCTAATAAACAAAGATTTAGCATCTCTGAATGCACTCATTCAACTCAATGTAAACACAGAGAGTGAAACATTTTGGCTGGCTGCACTTTAGGTGCAAAATTTATTCTTCAGATTTTCTGTTAGGAATTAAATACCGCGTTTCTTATCGCCCATGGTTTTATCAGAGACGTGATTCTTTTGCTTTACAAAATTCATCCTTGCTGATCAAAAAGGCACAATCATGAGACCTCATAGATGAAAAGAAGCAATGTAGAATTTGCTTAACCCTATTCTAACCGGGGGGGGGGGGTTGTTCGCCCCCCCCTACCAAACTTATTTTAATAGCTCTTAAACGATAATAGCTATAACGCTGAAACTTCTTGACTTTTATTGAAATTTAATTGGCAACCAAAAAATTAAAATTTCAATACCTATTGTGTAACCACGTGACCATCAGATGCCCTTATTTGGAGACAGGTCACAAAGAAAATCGCTAAAATGGCTCTAATTTCTTCAATTCTTCTCAAATCTCATCAATATATATACCATTCGATTCGTTTCGATGAGTACTTTCATTTGATATATAATTTATTTAAATTTGCTGACATCAGCAATTTTGTAATTGTATGACGTCATCAATCTTTATGACGTCATATTCCTATAGCAATTTTTGCATGAAAAATCATGGAATGATTGCAAATATTGATGAAGACGTCTGATTTCACCAAGTAAATGCAAAACTGATGGTGTTTAAGCTAATAGCTCGATTTTGTGAAAATCTGAATTGTTTTTAGCAACCAGTCACGTGACAACAGACTAATCAATGCTATTTTTGGATTCCTCCTTTGTTCAATCATGATACAGTGCAAGTCTCATTATCATAGCTGTTATAGTGGTGGAGATAATTAGGGGGGCGTTCATAAAAATTTACCCGGTTAGAATAGTGTAACCCTATTTTGGTTGGGGGGGGCAACTTTGCCCCCCCTGTTGGTTTTTTATTAATAACTCCAAATTGAGTAAATATTTCTTCTTTGAACTTCGTGACTTTTCCTAAAAACGTCTTAGACACCTAGTAAAAAAAATTTTTTAGTAAAAAGTTAATTAGGAGAGGGCAGGGACCAAATTTTTGCAGGGGATGTCTGAAAATTTGGAAATTATGATTGTTATGTAATCTTCATTTTTTTGAAGAGCTGTGTGGTTCATTTTCAATAAATTGTCTTTGATTGAAAGGAAGTATATTTCTAATTCAATTTATTCACATAATATAATGTTTACTTGCGCAATATGGTTTAACCTACTGTTTGACATTGATTATTTTCACCAAAGTGTTCGCTTGCATTTCTCCTTCGCATACATGTTCACTGTTCCTGCCCAAATGATCAAAGAATTCATCCTCCCATTGCTGGGTTTAACAACACTCCAAATTGTCATTTTGGTGCCAAAATTATGCGATTCTTCTAAATTTTCGCGAAAAAGCTTAAAGGCATCCTTCTTCAAAATCAGGACGAAATTTTGCATTTCAGATAAGAAACAATAAATTTCTGGCTAATTTTGTTGAAACATGCAAAATTTGACAATTTTTGATGACCAGTCAATATTTGATGACGTCAGCAATTTCATGTTTCTATTTTTAGAATTATGCATATATTTTTGGAAAGTACTTGTTATGAGCTATATACAGGCCAATTTAGGTATTCATATCTGTTGCCAATCTGCAGTTAGATAGGGGGGGTTATTTTGCCCCCCCCCAACCAAAATTTTTATAAAGATATGCAGTACTTGGTGTGGAAAAATTACATGGTACTTGCTGCGCAGCAGCATCTAATGGTTTTCAATTGAAGCATTGGGATCTTGTCAGTGGGTAACTGTGAGCTACTCTTGCCCCAAGTCTATTTCATAAAATCCTTCCAACTGATCCCTTTCCCATAGTTCCCGGATCTGCCATTCCGGACAGGCGTTGGGAGTTAAGACCCATTCTGAAAATTGTTCCCATATCCCCTATTTTTAGACGGTGGTACTGGTGCCCAGTCCCCATAGGAAAATATAACTTTATC
This sequence comes from Aurelia aurita, assembly GCA_004194415.1. Classification (NCBI taxonomy): domain Eukaryota; kingdom Metazoa; phylum Cnidaria; class Scyphozoa; order Semaeostomeae; family Ulmaridae; genus Aurelia; species Aurelia aurita. The sequence goes on along the minus strand of REGM01000053.1, from coordinate 489,320 downwards.
TGTCGTCTAGAGAAAGATATTAATACGAAATTTGGTAGATACAGACAATTTGATGCAATGAACAAGATTAGAGTCAGAAAGATTCTGAAATATGCCCCCAAGATTTATTAGAGACAACAAATTGGCAGTTGCTTTGGTTAATTTTCTGTTTTCTTCTCAAAACAATCCTGTTGGGCACACAGTGCAGTTTTCAAAATCGACCAACATTGTGGTGAAATATTGTTATTGGGCGAAACCTGTTCTAACAAACAAAACTAGCAATTTTAGCCAAAAGAGAGAATTTGAGGATCTATGCAACGACCACAAATAAAGACACAAGAGCTTTGTAAAATAATCAACATCTAGATTACTATTTGAAGTACAAACTTTAAATACAAATTAAAGAAATAAAAGATTGGCAAAAAGGCAAAACAATAATCACTATTGAATTGACCCACCTATTCTTACTAAGGGTGCCAAAGCGGAATTCATGTCCGTCTTTATTTCAAAATTACAACGATATAAAGAATTTGAATTCATAAGGACTTTGACCTGGAAATAAAAGTTAGGACAAAAGTTTGATTTCCACGATCAAAACCCTTATGAATTCAAATTCATTGTATTGTCATAATTTCGAAATAAAGACAGACATGAATGTGAAAATTTGTTATTATACTAAACTTTGTACGCAGAACAAGATTCTAGACTCGGAAATGCAAAATCTCAAATAATAAAAAAAATTCTGCTTTGGCGCCCTTAGTAAGACAAGGTGGATTCACAGACGTCCATTCTGTCTTCTAGCCAGGCCAGATTTAATCTTTGGACAGTGGTATTTCTATTCCCCATCCAACCTGCATCTGGAAAGAATAATGAAAAGTAAATATCCAGGCAATGTAACTTTGTGGCAACAAGGACTGCAAACTGCTTTCTTCTGAGCAACAAGAAGTATGTCACCACACTGTATTAAGATAGTGAAACATGAATAATCATCTGTGGGGGAATGTTGATTGGAAATTGGGGATGACCTCTTTGCTAATAACAATGTAACAGAAAATGCCATCAGACATCCAAGGAAGGATAAAACCATCATTTAGACACTCATGTCATCTGGTGGAAACTGCGAATATGGGTATCATCATCATTTGGCATTTTATTCTTATATTGGAAGGATACATGCTTACATGAATTAGTAGCTTTGCATACCTTTAGTTCTGTTCTCCCAAACTTGATTTGTCTGCAAGCAAGCTGCAATGGCAAAAAGTAAAATAGTAATAATAAACTAAAAGGAATATTTTTTCCAAGCACATGCTGCCCAATGATTTCATAGCAATTTCTTTACAAAAAGCCCAAAATGTACGACATAAAAAGGACAACAAATGAATCTTATTTGAAAGCATTTGCTAAACAAAATGCTTCCATAAGACATGATAGAAATTCAGAGTCTCAGCCTGACGTGATGTATCAGCAAGGTCTACTAAGGCAGGGATAACACTCATCACTGACTCTGAATTTTAGCAGGTACACAAATTTTAGCAAGTATTTTAGAATTTTATGCATATGATTCAAAATAACTTCTTAGCAAGACTGAAAAATAAACTTACTACATTGTGAGATGTTCTAGTTGCAATTGATAATTTCTGCTGCATGTCTTGTTGCAATTGTATAATCTGTGACATAAAAAGGAAATAAGCTAATTATCATGTAATTTTATACTCGACCAATTCATTCTCAATGTTTTTTTTACAAGCAAAGGTTTCCTAAAGGTAGCTCAGAAATAATGGTGGGGAGAACACATCAGTGTAAATCAGAAGCAGAACTGGCATTCCCACATTCATCACTGCTAATATGAGTTGGGAGGAATCAAAATAGAAATTACGATCTGTTACTTTTTATGAAGAATAACAAAATACAAGTTGATTTAGTTACGAAACAATGATTTTTAAGATTGGTACATTGCTTCTTGAAATATATATCCTTAAAAATTGATTATCTTGATAAGATAGTTGCTGCTAAGATATTGAAATGTTAAACCAAACATCTATGACTAAAAATATAAAAATTGCTGACATTAGCTCCTGCTAAAGATTTTACTCACCAAACAAACAGGAAAGTTAGGGATGATGTCAAAACAAATGTATGCACACGAACACTGTAATCAACACAATTCAGAACCAACCAATACACAGATCTATGAAGGGGGAAAATACGATTTATCAGCAAGAGGACGAGGCCATTGTGGAAAAAAGGTTTTGATTATTCTGACAACAATCATAGCCCTATTTCCTCAAGCACACTATTCCAAAGAAAACCGATCAGTTAAACAAATGGGGCTCTCAGAATCAACATGTTCACTGTGTCAGATGAAATGCCTTTATAGAAATACAAGTTGGTACACGTATTTTTTTAAATAAGAAACTGGTTTATAAGAAACTCAAGACTCTCAGATTGCCAAAACATTAAGAAACTCCAGCATGTTTTCTTTATTCTCACTTGTTTCCTGTATCATATTACTAGGAAAGTACTTTAGTAATGTCTAAACATTGGGACGGCTTCAAAACACCTTGTTTTGAAACGTTCTAGAGGTCACAGATCTGATAATTTTAAGAAACTTTCAGTACCGGCCCAAATTCTTAGTTTCTTATAAAAAAATATGTGTATAGGGATTATGCAGAGGGATAGGGGTAGTAATCATAAGATGTTTATGCAAGCTCCTCATCTTTAGTACATACACACAAACATGCATCTTTTTGACTAACTGTTAATAAATATTGTTAAGCCTCTTTGCGAATTTCCGTCATTGTTCATGTGACCACACTGATAAGATCAGCTGATCGAACCATCCTTGCGACTTGCAGATTCAAATTACAGCATATAAAGTTGCTATGCATGCACTCCACAACAACAAAACTTTGCTAAAGACAACACTTTCATAAGGCATGATAGAAATTATGAGTCTCAGCCTGATGTGAAGTATCAGCAAGGTTTACTAAGACAGGGATAACAGTAGCAAAGCTACTCATCACAGACTCTGAATTTTGACAAACACATGGAATACACGATTCAAAATAACTTCTTAGCAAGACTGAAAATTAAACTTACTGCATTTTGAGATTGTTCTAGTCTCAATTGATAATTTGTGCCATGTGTTGTTGAAGTTGTATGATCTGTGGCATAAATAGAAAAGAAGTTGATTATCATGTAATTTTCTATTTGACACAGTCCATCAGGCCTTTTCGTGAGAAATGTCGCACGCGAGTTCCCAAACCCTCGCGTGATTTCGTTTGCGCGAGCAATCGCTCAGGTAAAGATTCACAAGCATGTTGATTCACTTTAGGACTGATAATATATTTATTCCAATGTCAAGTTTCTATCGAATCATCAATTAACTGTTTTCCAGAAGAAGATATTTGCCTGAGCTATCATCATTTCCTGTATTTTGATTACGGTCGTCTGAATGCTCCATAATTGCCAGCTTAGGTCAAGTCCATTAATTTTATTTCCAACAAGATAGCGGAAAATTTGTTCATTGAACAACGAGGAGTCTTATAGTTTACAATTCTTAAGAAATTGTTGAGAGCGATTTTCCCAAAAATTAGCCGTTTTGCGAGAGCGATAAAAAGCTTGCGTGATCATGTTTGCGGGAGTGCCGACGCGATCGCGAGCGTGAAACGAAAAGGCCTGATCCATTACTAATTCATATATAAACACCAAGGTTTTTTCCAAAGTTAGCTCAGAAATAATGGTGGGGAGAACACATCAGTGTAAATCAGAAGCAGAACTGGCAACCCACATTCATCACTGCCAACTTTGAAAAAAATCTAGAAGTATCCACAGACTAAAGAATAAGGTATCAGGCAATACACTATGCCAGCCAGCAGTGCTGCAACTGCATACAAAGATTTGTTACAAAAATTTATATGCACGCAGATTTTGAAGGTCTTTTGTTCTGAACTTTAAAAACAAAGGAACCAAAGACCCAGCACACCAACACACCACTGCTTTGTTGGTCTGCTCGCAAGGGATCTTGTTGAGAACTGCCATACTCTGCACACTGAGTACTCTACTACGGGTTTGCTAATGCAGGCATTTCATTGTTTGACAAGGATCCAAGACTACACCCAGGGAAGATTAAGATTCTTATCGATTCAGAACACCAGAGAGGAATTGGTAAGCCCCTCTTATAATAGAAGATTTTGACAAAAGACCATTTTAGTACCATGGTTCATACAGTTACAATATTACACACCTGTTTAACTGCATCACCAATGCCCATCTTGGTACGACACTTGCTAGCACCTGACAAAAAAAATGGTTGTTACTATTCTGTCAAGTCTATAATGCAATTTATTATTAGACCCAAAACAAAAAGAAATTAGTAGCTACATAGCAACATCAGTGATCACTGTCTTTGCATAGCAAAATCATGGATAAATTTAACTTCAGTAGATCAGACAATACTGGCTAAAGTTTCAGCACATTATCATCATTGTCGATATGATGGGGAAAATGGTCATCATCTCTACTGAATGTGGCTTAATGGATAAATAGAGTAGTAGCAACCATTTTTATGTTAAAAAAGGATACAGCTTAAGTATGTACTTCTGACTTTATTTAGAGAAGTCTTTACAAGGAGAGACTTACCATTTGCAGTACCAACAGCTTCATAGTTTGTATATTGAAAGCGTCATCCTAAAATAAACACACTCATCAGAATAATGCGAAGACTGGCTCAATTCAAAAGTCTACGAGATTTCACAATAGAAAGAAATCTAAAGTTAGCAGAATGAAATGCAAACAAATAAAAAGATTGGTAATTGACATCTTTAGCAACTGGATCAGACAATACTGGCAATAAATTCAGCACATTATCATCATTGTCGATATGTTGGGGAAAAAGGTCATCAGTTCCAGTTGCTCATCCTGGTACTCTGTTGAATTGCATTGGTATTTTAGAACACATTTCTCCCATTTATACCAGAATTCCTCCCATTTATACCAGAATTCCTCCCCTCAGCTTTTAGTGTACAAGTAGTTATTGTATGCACACAAAACTGTCAATTGACCTGTTATCACTCACAGTAAAAATATTTACCTGGGCCATCAGTTCATATCCAAAAATATATCATTATCCGTTGAATTATCTGACAACTGAACTGCCAACATTGCCATGGTTCACTACCTAGAAATGAAATGCAAATGTATAAAATTTCTGATATACCAAAATCCATTCAAAATTTGATACAAAATTTCTACCAGGATCTCAAATGATACCTTTGTAAAGTTGGTACATAGTGGCAAATAAAAACAATACAGTGGCTCCTTTTAAAACCACGTTTCCACCATTCATCTATGTTAATCTCATGCAGAAGCAAACAAATCTGCCTTGGTGCCTAATTTGTAGTCATTTCAGGATAAAGTTCTGTTCATCGCGTCAAAGACACTCAAACAAGAGGTGTCAGACTCAATGGTATCATCATTATTGACTACACAATTCTTTAACAAAGAGTTGAAGCACTTCAAAGAGCATCTGCAAATCACTTTGCAACAAATTGTTATAACAAACACATCAATGGATGTTTCCTTACCCAATTTCAGGTGCAATCATTTCCACTTTCCTCCCCTCTTTATGCAGTGAACAGCCTGGAATACGAATAGAATAATTGTTATAGGTAACAATAGTGATGTTGCAAGAGGATACATATAAATTACAAAGAGAGTTGTATCATTAAGGTGCACGAATTGATTGACATAAATCATTTGCTGCTTGGTGATGTGCAGTCATTTCAGGATAAAGTTCTGTTCATCGCGTCAAAGACACTCAAACAAGAGGTGTCAGACTCAATGGTATCATCATTATTGACTACACAATTCTTTAACAAAGAGTTGAGGCACTTCAAAAAGCCATCTGGAAATCACTTTGCAACAAATTGTGATAACTTACACATCGATGGATGTTATCTGCTTATAGACTCGGCTGGGATGCTCTTAAGCTCATTAAAAGCTATTTATCAAAGAGGAAACAAAAAGTTAAAATAAACAGCTGAACTGAAAAGAAACTCTAATTTACAATGAAAACCGTAAATTACAATAACAAGCAAATTAATCTAAAAGACCTATATCTTTGATAAAAACTTTACATGGAGAGATTTTACAATAGGGGTACCGCAAGGATCAGTCCTAGGGCCTCTTTTATTCAATGATTTCATAAATGACATTTTCCTCTTTGTAAATAATACTAACATGACTCAGTAGTCACTATTGGTAACTCTACAATTAAAGAAAGTAACTATGAAAAACTGTTGCGAGTCACTTTTGATAAAAGATCAAGTTTCACAAAACATGTCAAAGATTTATGCAAAAAGGCAAACCAAAAATTGCATGCACTTGCTCGCCTCTCTAATTATACGAAATTGAAAATTCTGATGGATGCATTCATCAAATCTCAACTCAATCACTGTCCACTTGTATGGATGTTTCATGACAGGACGATCAATTCTAAAGTAAACAAAATTTGCGAAAGAGCATTGCAAATTGTATGCAAAGATAGTGGACAAGATTTTGAAAATAGTGTAAATAGTTCTGTAACCACCCATCAACGCAATCTGCAGTTGCTTATGATAGAAATTTTCAAAACAAAAAACAACCTCAACCCAACTTTTAAGAACGATATTTTTGCACAAAAACGCAGCTATGACAGTCTGCACAATCAAAGTCATTTTCAGCTGCCGAAAGTTAAGAACAACAACATATGGTACAGAAAATATTCAGTATAAGAGGCTGCCTTTTATGGTCCTCGCTCCCAAGCTATTTGAAAGAATGCAACACACTCCAGGAATTTAAAAGGAAAATAAAGCAGTGGAATGTTGATTCATGCACCTGCAGATTGTGTAAAGTTTTTATCAAAGATTTAGGTTTTTTAGATTAATTTGCTTGTTATTGTAATTTAGAGTTTCTTTTCAGTTCAGTTGGCCTTAATAATTAGCTTTTAGCTATTCCATTAGAAAAGCCAACTTTAAATAAATTAATAATAATAATAATTACCCAATTTCAGGTGCAATCATTTCCACTTTTCCTCCCTTCTTCTTGCAGTGGACAGCCTGGAATATGAACAGAATGATTGTTATAGGTAAAGATAGTGATCTTGCACAAGGATAGTATAAATTGCAAGGAGAGTTCTATCAAAAAGCTGCACAAATTGATTCACAGAAATCAGTACTGCTTGGTGACTTGCAGTCACTTTCATCAATTCAAGCACTGCCAAAACAAAACTTAGAAATAGTGTCATTTGAGGCAAAATTGTATCAACTTTCAATGAAATGTTTCAAGCTTAAAGGATAAACATGTTTTACCCCTGGAACTGCTATAGCTTAGCCTGATCTTTATATGTCAACTTGAAATCAAGACATGTGAAAAGTCTACTAGTGTATTATTATTGAATGTTGTGTTCAGACAGCCAAGGGTAATCTTCAAAAAAAATTCAGAGACTCTAGTCAAATCATCACCACACAACATCCAGTCAAACATAAACCAGTCAATCAATTGCTTATAAAATCTCATTTCTTTCTTGAATTTGCTAAATTCAAAGCAGAGTCACTGCATACAATTGCGACTAAACAGACCATGAATGAAGAGTCCCTTGATGCCAAAGGTCAAACCATAAACAAGCTTGTAATCTCTAGGCACATGTTGACTGCTTTCTGCACATATTTTTTGGTGGATGGTGATGTTAAAATAAAGCTACTTTTAGAGATCCACTGATATCTCTGTAATCTTAGAACATACGAATGTCTTGCTTGTTCCTCTGCGAAATTGAAGATTCCATCTTCAAAATAAGGCTTTCATTTTGAAAAAATTGTGAAGAGTCTGTGTGATATGGCCTACCAAAAACCACAGAATCGCCATTTAAGAAAATATTGTTTATAGACCCTCTTTAACCCTATTCGTACTGGGCGATTTTTTGGTTAGTTTGTACTGGGAGGGGGCGTTTTTCGCCCCCCTCTTTTATTCCAAAATTACAAGAGGTATAACAATGAGTCTTACCCCTATTGTTCTTTGGACAATTAGCTTTTCAAATATAACAATGGTAACTAATTAATCACGTGATTCGTTGCTAAGCAACCAAAAAACAAGGGAAATTTGACAAATGTATAGCTTCTTGACAAGAAAAATTCTATTTCATTAATTACTCTACCGATTTTCTCCAAAATTGTTGCAAATAGTAGGAAACATATCATAGATTCAAAATACATACTTTGTAGCAATTTTCAGTATCTATTTTTAGCATAATTATCTATAAATTATTCTTTTGTTTCATGTGCTGATTATCTTCGCAGTTTTTGGCCCTCTTTTCTAGTAAATATGGACTCAAATTGACTTCAATAATGAAGATGAACCAAATTAGATGCAATTTATTTATATTTTACACTTCCTAATTAGAACAATGACGTCATAAAGGTGAATGACGTCATAGATATTAAATTTTGCTAATGTCAGCAAATTTGATAAAATTATAAATCAAATGAAAGTACTCATCAAAAGCAATCGAATGGTGCATGTTTGAGATCAATCGGACAAGAGAGGCAAAAACTATGGACGTTCTAAGCTTTTTTTTGTTGACCACTCTCCAAATATGGTGTTACTGTGGTCACGTGATCAAAGTAAGAACAATGATATGTAGAAATGTTAATTCCCAACTTAATTTTACTAAAAGTCACCAAGCCTGGTTGTCATATCTTATGTGGTTTTAGCGCAGTGTAGCAAAGTGTGTTAGGGGGGGCGAAAAACACCCCCCCCCAGTACGAGTAGGGTTAATGTTTCAAAAACTACTTCATTAGTTATAGTTCAAAGGTTCATAGAGGACCATTAAAAAATGTCTTGCCTACCACATTTGTAGAAAAATGGAGGGCACCTAATTAAAGATACGAGAATAGACTGCTTTTGGAAATAAACAAGTACATAATTTCTTTTCACCTTCCACAAAGATGCTTTTCGCCTGCCCACGAGAAGGGTTGCCACTTCTGACACATTCATTCTTGAAATACCTGTAGGAGAATATACTTTCTTATAGTATAGATCATTCACTGGCTTAACGATGAAGATTCAGCATAACTATTAGTTTTGGATTGGTAATGGTATCATTTTCAATATTTTAACTGCAAATGTTGGTGGTTTGGTTGTTGCTGGAAATTAATTGTTTGAAAAGGAAACGCCAACCACGAAAAAATGCAGTCCTTTTTTAGTACATACAATGCAAGCATGCTTTCAGACAAATGCCTCGATTAACATCAACGAAGACAGCAACGAAGCTAGCAAAGCTGCAATACGCAACACTGATACCTCCTAAACTGCATATCAGTCTCGTCATCTGTGTCATCACCAAGCATGCATGGTGTTTCCTTGTCTTTAATTTTTTTGGGCCTAACTAGAACGTTTTCCTCGGAAGTGTTGGCGCATATTTTAAAACTCTAAAAACGCATTTATGGACGGAGAAATTAAGAGTTATTCGCCAATCTTAAACGTAAACATTGATAGGTATGAATATGCGGCGAATAACGACTTTATTCTCCTAGCCTCGTCACATTAGGCCCAACGCACGAGGTGTCGAAGAAAATTTAGTTTTGGTGCTACAAGCCGAAATCCTTAAATATCTAGCACATCACAAAGAATCTGAATCTTCTTATACAATGAAAGTAACATCAAAGCATTTTCAAAACTTTCTTTTGATTCATTTCATACCTTTGACGCTTGATGTCGCGAAGATTTCTCTCTGTACTTTTGTTTCCGTCCTCGTCTGATTATTCAATCATCGACTGACTTTGAAGAGGAGGATTCACGTGTTCGCAAGCTATTTATTTGCGAGGAGCGCGTTGCACCCTGGGCCTACCCTACCCACAAGTCATTGGGAATACAGGGACTGCCTGATAATGTGGAAGTTCACTTCAAGAAATGGAGTGGGAAGATTATTATTACCCGGGAGGGGGGGGAGAGAGGGGGAGTACGCGACTTGTGGATGGACAGGGATCTGCCGCCCGGTTTTCAGAAAGCTACCCACTTCTAATCGTCTTTTTACCCAATTTTATGATGAATTTTGGCGGAAAACTGCCCATTTTTTGCCTATTTCAGCCTAACCGACCCATGTTACCCATTTCATCGTATATCCTTTTTACAGCATCTTAGCATTACCAAGCCAAATAATACTAAAAATGTGATGTTTGTTTTGGGGCCAGAAGCATATCGATTTTTTTCCACAACAACGTCGTTTAGACGTTTTGGGAGGGAGGGGTTTTGCTCAAGACGTTCTCGAATTGAGATTTTACATCGAAAAAAGAAGAATTAGAAAAATAAATTGAAACTTGTAAAATCTGAAAGGTGTCTTTGTTAACTATCTCTCGATGTCAAAAAAAGTCCTGAAATAAACTCAGCTGTTAAACTCTTTAATCTACAGGGTATCCCAAAAAATTGTGTCCAATTTTAATGGCTTGCAGAAAAATTGTACATTCTATTGCTTCGTCCTCGATACAGTTGCATAGGATAGGCTCCAACTTAGAGCTTGAGACCTTATTTTAGCCAGTCTAACAAGTGGTTCCTGATTTACAACAAAGAGAACACAATCCTTCTATGTCACAGGTCTTATACCTTTCTTTTGAGAGTCTGGTACCCAGGGTATAGGTCTTAGAGCTATATTGTGAAAGGGCCTAAGTGTTTAATTTTTGTTACGGAAAACAGTTTTTGAAGCATTGATTGTCAAAAAGTATTGTCTTACCTGTTACCTGTTGGTCGCGACTACCTCTGGTAGATTTGCGGATAGATATCTCCACTGATCCCTGTTGTGTGCTTCTCTCACGCATTTGCTCATGCTCCTTTGCGTCCACTGTTCAATGTCACTGGCCCATGTTCTCCTTGGCCGTCCTCTTCCCCTTTTGCCCTCTACTTTTCCTGTCAATAGTGTTTTTTGTATTTTATCTGCTCTGATTATGTGCCCAAAGTATTTTACTTTTCACTGCATTATTTTCATTTTGAGGGATCTAGTTGTTTTGGCTCTTTCTAATAAGTATTGTCTAAAGAAGCCNCTGCACTCTGGGTCAAATCAAATCAACGCTGGGTCGAATCAGTTTCTTATGAAATAATACGTGTGCACAATTTTTCAATTAATTTAATTCAATGTAACAGCGTTAATTCAACTATGGAATTGTATTCAAAAATCGTTTCACATAGAAGGGCGTGGTCCAAACATTGTAAAGAAAAAGGGCGTTCCCTAAAAAATAAAGGGCGTGGCCCTAAAAATTTTCCGGGGGCTTCGCCCCCGGACCCCAATTTCCACACCACCCCATATACCTGCCTTTGCGGCTTCGCCGCAACCTAACCCTGTCACCAAATTTCCTGGATCCGCCCCTGTAGTCATGGTTTTCAAATGTCATACTTCTACAGGATACATTTTCAACGAAAAGAAAAACTCGAAAAATACCCTTAAATGTACGGTGCCTCGCAACGGCCAACGTTTTTTATTACAAAAAAGACAGAGTCCTCCCTATGTCGACATAGAGCCCTCTCTATGTCGACATAGAACCCTCTCTATGTTATGTCGACATAGAACCCTCTCTATGTTATGTCGACATAGAGCCCTCTCTATGTCGACATAGAGCCCTCATAGAACTGCAAGTACGTATTTTGCGGAATGTGGGAATGTGGATGTAGGGTTTCAATACAGTAGGTAAGAAACAAGAAACACTGTAGGTTGCGAATAAGAAACACCTTGTTTTCAAGCACAACCTGTTGTTTAAAACAATAAGCCGTTCTTTTTTACATTGTCTTTTCAAAAATTCGTTATCTTGAGTGTGTTTCTTAATCTTGGGTACTTACTATAGTGCACGAAGAAGCCCCAATATACTTCAACGATCTGACGACAATCTGCGTAATGTTTGATTTTATGCTTCCTTTCTACTAACTTGACTATGGAGATTCAAAATTTCAAAATTTAGGATTTAAATCTTGACCGAAAATGACATTTTTGTTGACGTCATAGCATACATTTTTGAAGACTGGTATGTCTGTATCTTTTTGCAGCTCACAGGCTCAGTATGTTTTATCGACTTCTAAATGACACAGTTGAATTCAGCTTGATCAGATCTTTCTATTATTATGTATACATTTTTTAATTTTGATTAAATTTGATAAAGGTATGACGTCATCGGTCCTATAAAGTGAAAATTATATGAAAGGAAAATGTTTTTAAATACAAAGGTTTATGAAGTGAGAACAGAACAGGGTAGTTCCAGCGATAAAAAAGACCAAAGTCTTAAATATGCGAATGAGGGACATGCTTTTCTACCTGAGCGCCCCTAGATATTGATTTATTTACACAGCACCACTGCTGTCCACGAAAATCTCGCTGTTCAGTCTCTGTTCAGCGAATATTCAATTTAACCTCTGTGGCGTCTATCAGAGGAGCCGTTGTAGTTTGCTTGCGTTGAACCCTATTCCTACCGTGGAGAGGGAGAGACCCAAAGTTACGCAAAGAGAGCCAAAATCTTGTCGCGTGTTGACTGGAAAACTGAAGAAGTTAGTCTGACTTTTGCCAAAAACACACATATCATCGACGACACTTGATGATACCTTGCTGAATATGATTGATAGATATATGATTGCATTCCATATTATTGATATCAACAATTTAAATTTGATGACGTCATCAAAGTTTATGACGTCATGTAATTGATAACAATGACATAGATAAACTCAAATGAGTGGAATTTGGCGATTCGATCATTATGCATAATATTGAGGCATATAGATTATCCTCATTCGTGAAATTGTGTAAATAAATAACGAATAAATGAAATAATGAATGAAGTTAAATTAAGATTACATTGATGATTTTGCTTCTTAATAGAGCCATAATGGAGGAACAAAAATGAAAGATCAAAAATTCATGAGAAATAAAAAATTGCAACATTGTCTAGATCTTATTATGATACCAATATACCAAGTTCCACTCTCACATCTACACTATGGATGGAGTTATTAAAAGAAGGAACACTTTGTGCTAGCCTGCGTGCAGACTATACTTTTCCACTGCGAAGGAGAGCCAACGAGGATCTTCGTTGGCTCTCCTTCGCAGTGGAAAAGTATAGTCTGCACGCAGGCTAACTTTGTTCCTACTCCCTGACCATGCCCCCACCTCAGACAATGTTTTAACAAATAAGCCTCCTCGAAGACCAGGGGGGAAACCATGAATATTTGGGTACTGGGACGTGCCATCGCGAAGTATCTATTTTCACGATTCAATGAATGGTATCGAGTTTCATGATTTTGGTCAAAAGAACGGTATCCATTTTTGTGATTTTGGTATAAAGAACAAATAAATAGGCCATTTTTGGGAAATTGGTGTGAGGTCGGGTATACTGTTTCCAAAAATTGGTACAAGGTTCGGGTATGCATTGTGGAAAAATTGGTATGAGGAAAGGGTATATTTTGAAGCTTGGGTGGCAAGCCCCCATCCAGAATTTGGGCATGTGTCCCCCCCCCCCGTGGTCGAATAAGCCCCATAGCGGGATTAGATCTGGATGTTTCACAGCAGGCAGCTCAACAAAAAGATTAACAAAATACAGGAAAGGGCTCTGAGAATTACTTACAAGGATGCCGAATCTACTTATAGTGAGCTATTAGAGAAGGACTGTGCCGTTACTATTCATACAAAGAACTTGCAATTACTTATGACGGAGATGTATAAAACTAAAAATGGGTTAAACCCTTCATTTATGCAGGACATCTTTTGTGAAAATACAATTCACTACAATTTACGTAATAATAACGAATTTACGCAACCCAGAGTGAGATCTGTCAGCTACGGGACAGAAAGCGTCCGATTTAAAGGTCCGCAGCTGTGGCAAATGTTACCTCCAACAATACGGAATTCAGAATCCCTTTGTCAGTTTAAAACAAAGATAAAATATTGGTATGGAGAAAATTGTCCATGTAGATTATGCCGCATTTTTATACCGAATTTGGGCTTTTTATGATAAATAGTTTTAGATATCTGCTTGTTACTTTATACTTTTGATGACATGTAAATATTTTATCCATTTTTCTCTTTTGTAATATTTGTATTTTAAAGTTTTTAAATTTGGAAATAATTAGCAATATAATTTAGCTATTCTATTATTGTACAGTAAACCAACGTTAAATAAATTGAATATGAATATAGAATTCCACACAAATAGAATTTTAACATAAATGTATATACATCGTTTGTATGGGTCGGATCTGGGTATCTATGATCAAACACACCCTTGTAAATAACTCACTATTTAATGAATGAGAGGATCACAATTAACGAAATGCTTCTAAAAGACGTCATCGAAAGGAGGCATCCAAAAAGTACGTACGCAAAATTTTACGATTTTCTTATCCTTGCAGGCTTGTTTTGAATACGAAAAATGGGCAATTTTATTTCGCTTTTCGATAATTTTTCTGGTTTTACTTTTCCGTCCATCCTCAAATTGCAAGACAATTTGATGTCAACTTTAAAATTTAAGCATGAAGAACAAGAAAATCGATCAACGTCATTCGAATAACTTTATATTCAAGTGTGGAAGATATTTCGTCCTTTGCGCAAGTTCGAGAGCATTTGGCGCTCCCTGCAACGTTTGGAGTACAACCAAAAACTATGAATAGTAAAATTACTTTCGGTCACAGAACTACCATTATAAAATACTTAAAGCTAGGTGTCATTCAAAAGAGAACTTGAACCAGAACTTGAATCTTGTAAAGGTAACAAGGGAGGTTTACTTTACGGGAAGAAACTTTCACGGGTTTCGCGTTTTTGGCCGATATTCGCAAAACTTTATTCTGCGAAATTTCCTAAAATGTGAAATATTCCCGCGAATTATGTTCTAGTTAGTTCCGCGTACTATTTTATTTTCGCAAAACGCTAAAGTTTATTCCCGCGAAATTTCCCATTTTGGCCGATTATTTGAAGATTTTTTTACAAATATACCGCACGCAAACAAACTGGGTGTCTCACAAACTGTGATGTCTTCTTATCAGGAATCTGTAAGCAGAAAAGCGTTAGAGTTGTTCCTTCTGAAATTGTGAGCTCCGGAATAGACCCTGGTCAAGGTTATTTCTATCAAATTTGATCAAGAAAGTAGAGGAGCAAAAAACTGACCTTAGTTCAATCTATGACTAGCAACTAAACTCTTTTAAATGACACCTAAATGCAGTATTTTGGAAGATAATGGCAATTGCATGGCGAAAAACAGTTTTACTCCGCTTATACCCCATTCACACTTCTAAGTTAAACCAGCTTAAAATAAACCAGGTTATCAAATCGTGCGTTCTAATTGGTCAAACCAAGAAATCAAATCCATTTGACTGGTTGAAATTTAACCTGGTTTAGATAAAGCTGGTTTAACTGTGTCAGTGTGAATGGAGTATTAGTCTTTGATTGTACTTTAGTCGCCTTCGTTTCAAGCGTTTAGCGTTTTGGCAAAATATATGATAGGGTGCAAACATTTTTGGAATACATCTCTACCTGAAATAAAATGTACATACATATGTTGTTTAAATTTTACATGTTTCTGCTGCGTCCATCATGCAAGACGTTACTTAATTCAATTCAATTAAAACTAGTTAGTGAGGGTTCTCTACTTCTTCTACTCTTTCACTTTTCCAGTTTGCTTTCTTCTATGTCCAGAGTGCGTTTATTAGTAGTCTCATGTTTTTCATCGACATCCAAGATCAATAACTCAATATTGGCGTTAGAAATTGTTTGGTACAATCAGCCTTTTTCTGGCAAAAATCCGCCCTAGGTCGAAACTTTTGATAAACAATGGATTTTTTTGCGCAGCCCCTAGATTTGATCTTCTCGTACGCTTAGTTTTTATGGGGGTTTTATGGGGGGAATTGACTTATTTGCAGGTAGGGATGCGCCGCCCAAGAAATAAAATATTTCATTTTTAATTATTCTTACACGGTGGCCCCATCAATCGAAGACTGCTTTACAGGGGGCCGTGTTAAAATTTACAAAATTAAGAATACTGTATCTAATAACAATTAATTACAAGTGATAACATAGGCGTACGAGCCAGGGGGCTGGGAGGGCGGCAGCACCCTCAACCTTGGAAAATTTTACAAAAATAAGCCTTTTTCCGGCAAAAATCCGCCGTAAGTCTGGCACAAATTTTCGTAAACAATGACATTTTTATTGGGCAGCCCCCCCGCCAGATTTTTTCTTCCTGTATGCTTATGAGTGATAAAAACTAACTAAAGTATAATAAAAATTAAAACTGGTGAATGGAACTTAAATTTCAGTAAAATGTTCAAGCAGATGGCTGGAAATGGCTTTTTAGTTGGAATTTAAACGAAGTAAGCGAATTTGCTTGTTTCATCCAACGGAATCCAACGGAAGCTGATTCTAAGTTTTTGCCCACGAAATACTGACCCATATCCCTACGAAATTTCATAAAATGTATTCTTGTAATATTAAAAAAATCTAAACAATTTGTAACCCAAAGTATGGTGCCGGTAGTGGTGACGGGACAGAATCTTATCATAAGAAAAATAAATAAAAAAAACATTATATTACCCTTTATGTTATATGCCATAATGCCCTGCATCTTGCCCTCGTCGTATCTTGCATGCCTGTTCGACAGGTTGTCAGAAACCTGTACTCGGGAACTTCGGAACACCGAAACTGATCTATGTGTCCCATTTCTACGAACAACATGTGGCCAAAAATGCTTTTCTTTTAGAGAGGCGAAATTGTGGAATGGCCTGGACGCAATACCAAAATTATCCAAAACCTTCAAACAATTTAAATCCTGTCTTGAAGACTCTAGAACATGAAGGAACCCATGTAGATCCTTGCTACTATTTTGAACTACTTTTACTTTGTATTTAACTAATTTTATTTAGTGTATTTGAATTGTAAGTTAGGGTTTTATCTTTACTTTTCCCAGGGCAGTTTGGAAAACAATGTATTTATTTGATAACTTTACCCTGTTTAAATAAATAAAAATGAAATGCAAATGTGCAAACAAGTCATATAATATACTTCCAATAGACTCATGAAGCAGCTATGGGTCAGACAAACATCTGTAGCTCCAGGGCACAGAGTTACTCGACTATTGGACTTGCTCCCTTGCTCCAAGTCTTGTCCATTTGACCATTCGGTCTCAAAAATCCTGTTCCAGATTCCAGCAACCCTCTTCCAGATTCCGTACACACAGAGTTCCAGGTTTCAGTTGTGACTGTCAAATGTAAAGGCACGAGGTTGAATCCCATGGGGTTGAATAGTAAAAAGACAATGGAAAAAAGAACGGCTTATTGTTTTAAACAATAGGTTGAGCTTGAAAACAAGGTGTTCTTATTCGCAACCATATGTTCGCAACCTACAGTGTTTCTTGTTTCTTGCCTACTGTATTGAACTCTTCATCCACATTCCCACATTCCGCAAAATACGTACTTTCAATTCTATGAGGGCTCTATGTCGACATAGAGAGGGTTCTATGTCGACATAGAGAGGGTCCTATGTCGACATAGAGACCCAGGGGGGGTACTCATATATATTTAGGATAAGGATGCTCAGGCTGGGGTACAAACCATCAACCCAAACAAATAATTCCTATGATAAAAATCAACCCAAAAAAATAATTTTTCTTACCCTACACACCCAAAAAAAGGAACAAAATCATGCTTTTGTATATTTTTTAAACTGTTCTCATATTTGAGACCCAAAAAAATAATCCAGGATTTCATGAACCCAAAAACATAACTGTACAATTGACTGACCCAAAAAAATAACTTTTGCCCAAATTTTAGACCCAAAAAAGTAACCTGAGCATCCCTATCCTAAATATATATGAGTAACCCTGGGCATAGAGGGGGCTCTATGTCGACATAGAGAGGGTTCTATCATACAACACTACAAAAACGATACCAAGGGGAGCAATAGATCATGACTAGGCCAAGGCCTTCACAAGAAGAACATAACCCTAAAATACAACTAAATATACAATTTCCAAAAGCTACATATAAACTACACTACTAACGATTAAAAACTAATGGATACTATACTAGATTTTGTTTGACATTAGATGTCAAGTCAGGGTTGTGATGAATGAAATATTGACACGAGCGCAAACTCGTTCTTGAAGTTTTAATTGGATACAATGCCTGCCATCCAATGTGAAACAGAATTTACAAAGAAAAAGAACATTTACGTTAAGAGACTTGACTTGGTGGCTGCTTAGTACATAACTGAAGTTTCAAAAGATCTTAATCAAACCGACCAGTTTCGTGGATGAAACGTGAAGTCATTTCGAGTATATTTCTGTTCAAGTCATTTGAAAGGTCTTGATCACCATATAACAAAAGCTGCATCAAATCGGAGAGTAATGTCTGTCTAAGCAATGGAAAGGCTTCAAAAATTTCGTTTTGAAATGTTCACGAGGGCACAGGAAGTAAACATGAAGATTTTTATGGAATTCGTAAGAAACTCGTAAGAAACTCTGAGTACTGAAAATCTGATAATTTTAAGAAACTTTCAGTACTGGCTGAAATTCTTGATTTCTTATAAAAAAATACGTGTATTGGATATAGTGGTATGGACATAAGGACATGAGCTCATGTCCTTCGGCATCTTCAAACGCATATCGATATCATGGGTACCATGAAAGACAATTCATTTATTTTTCATTTTCTTTTATAGATAAGCAATTAAAATAAAAACTCAAAAAGTACATCTAATGTGCCTACCATGGCGGGAATAGACACTGGTCAACGGAGTTCCCACAATGAAAGGGGAAGGCAATTACAATTCACAATGCAAATTTCCAGTTGTTCTCAAATAGTGGAGTTTCTAAAATTTAATGATATAATTGACTGAAGTTTTAACTTTTTGAAAGAAACTCTTTCAGGCCCGTAACGCCTATTGGGGCCGTCGGGCCCGTGCCCCCAATAAATTCCAAAAGTTGCATTTTTTTCTTTCATCTTGCTAAGTAGAATTGACTGAAAGAAATACAAACATTATTCTCGAACAAGTTTCAGAAGGCTCACCCCTCTTTACATAAAAAAGGCTTTATCAGGTGCAGCTAAAAGTAACAAGACGTGCGAAATACAAGAACTCACAAAAAATTTTTACTATCAAAATTTTCATCTATCTATCAATTACAACTAGCAATAACAACTAAAACCAAAACAGTGCCCTTCGAAAGCATTTCTTATGTTAGTTTAGTTGTAGCCAGCATTTCATCCCTTACGCTCTTGAAATTCCCTCGAAAATGAAGAGAAACATGAGAAATTGCTTGGGTATGAGTTGGGTGCGGCAAGAAGTTTGCAAAATTTTCTGAGTTTCGATTTTAGCGATGGTGCGTGACCAGTGGGTACCAGACCCACCCTGAAAGAAAAATTTTCCCTTGGGTTATATATATCTGGCACCCAGAGTAATATTGGATTGAAAAATGCATTCTAAGCCAAAGCAAAGAGTGTACCCTCAAGAATTTCCTGTAGGTGCAGATTTATAGAAAACTCACTACGAAATTCATCTAAATTTTCATTTTATCAATGGAAAACATCGGGTCGGGAGTGGTCCGTAGGAAGCGGGAGGGGCAGGGGGCTCGTGCCCCCAATAATTTTGAAAACAATGGTGCTACTTCACAAGTATAAATTAGATGTATTGTTCTCTATTGCTTTGAGAACAAAAGCCCCCCAATCTGCAGCTGCTTCCTACGGCCCTGAACACTCTACAGTATTGACAAATGTTTCGACATTGTTTCGAGTGCAAATTCTGTCAATACTTATGTCAGTTATGTTGATAGTTGGAAGCATTTAAAAGAAAAATTAATTCCCTACATTTAGAGCATTAAAAACTGAAGAAACTAATAAGAAACTTTTGAAAATGTCCGAACTGCCAAAGAAACTTGCTACCAACCTCCGCTCGGACCTAAGTTTCTTATAAAATGTGTGTGTAATCTAAAACTGTTCCGATCAAGACACAAAATACAAGTTTCTCCACCGTGAAAAGTAAGAACATGGAATAAAAACGAGGAATTTACAACTCACAGTTTCTCATAAAAAAGCACCACTGACATACTGAATAAAAACAGCATAAATATACAATTAAAACAAGCTCTTGCTTTATGGCCCTGATAAATACTTACGATACAAGATAAGGGGACCAATTAACGGTGAATGAGAATACTTTTGCACTCGATAGGGTGAGCCAAAAATGTATCCACTGTTTGAAAAACCAGACTGTAAAACTATGACATCGATTAAAAAATGCCCAATTCCATCGCCTGTGGAAATTTTTCTATAATTTACAATGCAAGATTTTGTTCTCAAATAAAGAACTTCCGAAAAATCGTTTCACTGGGCATTTGCTAAAAAATGGACTAGGATGGCTCTAATTAACGGGGCTGGGTCACGTAACCGTAAACAAACCTCTCTCGAAACGGTGATTTTGCAGTTTTTTAGTAGGCCATATCACACAGATTTGCCGCTACTTTTTCGAAATGAAAGCGTTATTTTGAAAATGGATTCTTGAATTTCCCAGAGAAACAAACAAAACAATGTTATAAAAGATCACAGAGATATCAGCGGATTTCAAAAAGTAAGTTTATTGTGGATTCACTCCTTCAGCAAAATATGTGCAAAAAATAAAGGACACGTGCATCAGACAATATAGATCATAGAGATTACAGGTTTGTTTACAGTTACGTAACCTAGCCGCTTTAAATTGCTTTCCAACTATTAGAATGGTAAAAGACTATTTTTTGCATAGAGTACACGTATTAACAGGTCAATTTGGGGTCATTTAACAGGCCATTTTGGGGTCAATTGAATGCCAGCTACAAAGACTGGAAAAGGGTATATCCAAACTCAAGTTGATTCACTCTTGATTCGTGGTTGCTCTCTCGCCTGACGAGCGATATTTCAGACCAAAACTCTAGGAGGTTCTGAGTGGTCGGATTTGATATATTCCCAAAGAGTTCGATAAGCAATAATCATCCTAGTCTGAGACAATTCTTGCAACTTTCCACGAAGGTTCATCTGTAGATTGTAGAACTTGACTATAAAACTAATCTCCTGCTTACAATGTTGGCCTCCAGGCACAGGAATGTCAGTCGTTGAAAACTCTGATATTAAGCTCGGCAACAATTGCGACTAAATCACAGGAAGGCTAAAAAACTAAGGCAAGGTGTGTATCACACCATTAGAGTAGCTGAATATAAAGAAATGTTACTTGTTATCAGTTAAGTAAAACATGCTTGTCAAATAAAAATGTATGAAAATAAACAGAAAATATATCACTCATTTCTACAACGAAATCTGAAGTAAAAAATGGCATGTGCTTTGGCAATAATTGGCTGGCTTAGATTGCATCTCTACTGTTAAATGTCTAAAAAGTCACGTGCTACAAAATTTGTAAAATTCGACGATCAATTGAATTATATACAAGATATATTGCTTGACATTAACCATAGTTTTCACAAATAGAGCGCAGAATCTCTAGCAAACAGATATCTGTTCACATTAACTCATATCAAATGGTACAAGCTTCTGGCAGACTTACTGTAGAAGACTTGGGCAATCCTGTTACAATCAAATTATTGCCAAATCACATCTAATCGGCATCAACTTAACATACGCACACTTCCCTAGAAGAATTGCTGCATGCAAAATTTCACTTTAGCTTGAATATGATTTCAAACTTTACATTTTAATATCATCAAATTTTTTAACATTTTGAGCTTCATAGTGAAGGTGAAGTGAAGTGAAGGTGAAGGTGAAGTTGCGTTTTTTTAGCGCCAAGCGCTGGGATCTCTGAAGTAGAGAACCTAATCAAGTCCGCGACCCCTTGTCATGACGTTCAATCGGTGGGGCTCTACCTGGGATCTAACCCTGTCCGCCTGACTGTTCTGGCTGCAAAGTCAGAGGATTACACCACTGCGCCACAACACTTTAAAAAAGCATAACGACAGCCGATAGATCAGAACCATCAGAACCATCAGAGATCAAATAAGTGCAACGAACGAGAGTAAAAGCTCAAATTTACCTGGGAAGCTTTGACAGTAAGTGGATGCGTGATTTCATAGCTTTGTAACTGCTCATTCAAACTATTAATAGCACTTTGCATATCTTGCATAACTTGTGCATTTTGAGTCAATTGTTCTTCGTATGAAGAGTCTCTGATCTTCAAGTCTCTCTTCAATGCTTCAAACTCCTGTAAAAAGAACGATAAAGTAGCGGGTTAGTAAGGGTGTNTCAGAGGATTACACCACTGCGCCACAACACCTTCAAATCATAATCAAACTTTACCTAAATACAGTCAATCCCCACATATAAAAACCTACAAAAATAAGAACCTACAGGCTGTTTTTCCTAAATTATGCACCTCATAATTAAGAACATGTTTCAGTTTGATGGGAAAGTATGTTCTTATGACTAGGGTAATAAAGTTGATTTTTTGATTGTCCTTATTAAATTCGTTTTTGTCCCAGTTGGCTGCTAATATCCGAACCTCCTTCTCTGCTATTTGTAAGCTTAGAATTAGTTATTAGGTCCTTAATAACATTGCAAAAATAAATAGCAGGGCTGAAAATCTCTTGGCGATGACCCCTAAGAGGCTTACACAAGGGACCCTTCGAATACGAACCTTTAAAAACCTTTACACCCTGAAATTAACGTAAAGTACCTTTAAAATAAGGACCTAGTTCGCCTGGCTCTCAAAAAAGTAAGTTCTTATACGCGGGGATTTACTGTATCTAAAACAGCTTGTAGTGTACAGTAGATGAGGACTTTTCCAATTTATCCAGTATCGTGATGATTTCTCAAGCAACAGTAAAAAAATGCCTACAACAAGCCTAGTTAAAAAACTAACTCTCACTGCTAAAGAACCAAGCTTTTCGTACGATCAATGTTCGTTAGATATCGATAACTGAACTATATCATACGGATCCTTATCATTGTCATCCATTGCTAAGTTCTGATGCGAATGGACGGATTTATCTTCATTTAAGGGAGCTACTTTACAAGATGATCGTCTCCGTACTTGCAGTGGAGTGACACAGGGTTTTCTGACGCATGTAGATAACAATCTCTCATCGTTCAGATTTCGTATCTCTTCTGGAAACGATAAATAAGCCTTCGGTCCGGCCGATGTTCTTTCACAATCTGCGAGGAAATAGTTAGATAGCTCTGGCATACTGTGACAATACATTGTATCAATTTGTGTTTCAGCTCCTGTCAGGCCGAGAAAACTCGCTTCGTCCAAGCTTTTCGGTACATTTAATATGCCAGGTATAGAACTTACGTCATTATGGCTTTCATGAGTTGGTGATATGACGATAACAGTATTATCGATAATGCTATCTTGAGTCGAAACAACGCTAAATTCAAGCAAAAGCTCATCGTTATCAGGCGTACGGTCATAGTCTGTTTCCTGAGTAATTTGTTTGTGATAGTCTGGTTTGCTGTGGTGATAATCAAGAGAGCAAGCAATATCGCTACCCTGTGTATCATTTGGAAGCAGCCTCTCTTTGTACTCATCCTCGTTATCAAATTCAGCGTTCGGCTGTTCTTGATTATTATTTCGAGCAGTGTCTTTCGCTCTCTCCTCCGCATGTTCTTCTAATGATGCTGCATAGCCATCTTCTGATTGGTTACTCTTACTATCATTACTAAAGCTTTCATCAAGATCTGAGATGTCATCACATTTACTTGAATTACTGCTCTCCTTCGAATCTTCTAGTTGCTTCATCAAAACAGCAACAACAACATTTACCAGAACAAACTGGGTTGACAGTACGAAAATAGCAAAGTATATAGGAGATATCCAATATAGTAGTTCACAATCTTGAGTGCATATCTTTGTATTCAGTGTGTCCTACAAATCATCAATCAATCAATCAATCAATCAATCAATCAATCAATCAAGCAATACATCAATTAACGAATCAATTAATCAATCAATAAATAAATCAACCAAAGAATCGATCGACTTATGACCGAAATAAAGAATCAATAAACGTTCAAAAGGAAAAATACATCATTGAGCAAAGCATAAATATTGCAATGAAGGTAAGCAGAAACAGAAGTAGTAGTTTTGAGGGGATACGTGTTCTGATCTTTAATTAAAAAATAGAGCTTTTCGGAGATCTTGGGGGGGACTCCATGGTACGGGGTTGTGCCATCTTTAAAGGGTACCCTTTTTAAGATAGAATACGGATTTATGGGTATAGTTTTCAACGATTTTTAATGATTTCCGGATTTATGGTTATAATTTTTTTTATAAAACTACATTTACGGGTATAATTTTTTCCGGATTTATGGGTATACTTGTTAGGCTTTTTTCGGACTTATGGGTATAGTTTTAGAAATTTCTCCAGATTTATGGGTGGTACTTTATACTTTGAATGGGACAACTCCGTACCATGGAAACTTAAGTCCCCCCCCTGGCCGGTGATAGAACTTTTCCAACTATGATTTCAAACAAAGCAGCCCATTGCCTCTCTTTGAGAATGGCAAGAGTTTCCTTCGTGCAGTTGTTACCAATAGCAATGCACGAACTTTTTTCAACAGTCAGCAAAGTTTACATTGCTCTCTTGTTTTGCGATCAACTTCCTTTTGAACTTCCAGCCTCGTGCCTCAGACTGAAATCTCAAAAAAGATCTATTGCTTCAACGCATCGTATGTATATTTTCCCTGGGTTCCAGAGCCAATAATCATAATAGAAAAAATGAAAGAACAAAGGGGAAGGTATATTGTAATATAAACATATTGACAATTTGCATATGCTGAAATCACTACGGAAGGAAAAATATACTGAAATGATTTGAAGTGAGCTGAATTTGCACCATACTGCACAGAACGAAAATAACGTTTTTCAAGAATATGAAATAAATTAGAAGTTAGAACGTTACTGCAATAGACAAATTCAGCTAAGTTGTTTATACCCGCTTCAGGTCAAGTGACCATACACCTTGGGAAACCATCTCTTTATCACTAGATACAGTTACCCGCATCATGCTTTTCATAGTAGCCTACGAAGTTCTTAACCTGTATGAGAAGAAAGTTTTCTCAAGAGGAGAACCACGTGATCTGAAGTGGGTGCAAACAACGTTAGCTGAATTTGTACAAAACAAAACTCTATTCAAAGTACAATTATTTATACTGTATTTGTTTGTTTTAAATTTGTCTATGAAAGAGATAGCTTGAAAAAAGCATACAGACCTTCATGAGTCCACTCCAGCTATCTCCAGTTGATATTCGGAACAAGGTTAGCATAGCGTATCCGAAGTTTCTGAAGTGTGCATGCCTGTTTAGGCCCTGGCAAATATCCCTGCTGCAATCTAAAATGGAACAGTAGTATTTAACGAAAAGAATTTTCCTCATTACCAAAAAATGATATCAAAACAAGGTATTGACCTAAAGGAATTGGCAATCAAATGAAAAAGCTTGATAGATGAAGTTGAAAGATGAATCTGTTGAATGATTTGATAAAAAGTTGACAAAAATCGATAAAAAGTAAACTGTCGGTGACGTCATCATACTGAAACAAAAAATTCATCAGCCAAAATTTTACTGTGACGAAGCTGCAGTTACCTTGGCTTGGTTATCTTGTAAAAAAATTGAATAAAGGATAGCGAAGAGATCCTCGTAATCTCTAACTGTGATGTTTCCAAATTTCTCAATCAGCACATTGCCTTCTTAATCACATTTAGTTTAGGTTTTTCGTAGTACAGGATAATTTATATTTTAATAGTTCATTTTATATACCGGGTGAGTCAGGAAAAACGTGGGATGGTTTAACAAGCCATATTTTAGTGAAAAACAAGCCAGATCGGGTTTATTGAAGTTTTATATTGCAGAAGAAAGGTTAAATCGGTTATAGAAATTTAGCTTGTTAAAATCAGTCCGTTCTTTCCATATTTATCTGCGATTTTGTGATTTTCTATTTTGGTGAAAAGGTATGGTTTTTGAGAAATTTCTGCTTTCTAGCAATGACAATTAAATGAATAGTCTCCTAGGGATACAAAATAAAAAGCAATAGGTTTTTTCTTTTGTGCTCTAACACAATGCATGCCTTGTTTCAATTTTTTGGTAGAGAAACAGTATGTTTGTCATGGTTTAGAAATTCACGCGTGCATGAATATGGAGCTATTCGAAGGTATATTTTCAAAATATTGCCAAACACTATTTTACTAAAATCGCTCGTAATTATGGAACGGACAGACCAATTTGAACCAAATAAATTTTTATATCTAAGTTAGCCTTTTTTTCTATGCAATGAATTTTAAAAGAAACAAATTTGTGAATTAAATTGCATCAATAAAAATTGGCAAACACCCCATGTTTTTTCTGACTCACCCGGTATAGTGATTAATTTGTTTGTTTGTTTGTCAACTTATTTTAATTAGATTTTTACCTAGCTATACATATATACATATATACAACTAATCTAAATCGAATATACAAATGAATAAATAAAGAAATAAATTAATTAATAGATAAGTTAAATATTCAAACCCAAATGGACAATATATGGTCAAAATTTATAGGATATCTTCGAATTGACAAGCGTTACATTTACAAGTAGGGCCATCCCATTGTTTTATTATATTTTTGAAGCTTTTTAAGTTGTCAGCTGATTTTAATTCATTCGGCAGACAATTCCATATCTGAGGTCCCATGGCACTAAGGCTGTTGGAACCAAACGTTACTTGATTTGGCCGAAAATGATTCAAGTTATTCGGATTTCGCAACGAATAATTCGAAGTTCTAAAACTAAAGATATTATGCATGAATGATGGATTCAGGTTTTTCAAAGCTTTAAAAATTTAGGTAAAAAGTGTCCTCCGACGAGCAACTAACAATTTCTTACCAAGCTTTCCAAATAGCTCCATTCCAAGAGATGAAAATATGAAAAACAGCAGCAGAAACAGCATAGAAAGGTTGCCAACCTATGGATGAAACGAAACGTTGATCAATTTAAGTTCTCATTTCAAATGAACGGAAAAACGGAATGGAGATCGTGGAACAATGATAAATGAGCAACGAGCAATGAATAGTGGATCGAAATTTCACCTTTACAATCAGCAGAATGCATCGAAATTTCATCTTACAATTTGCAAAATGCATATATCGTTGTCACTCTGACATACTAGATCATATCCTGTACGTCAAAGTATGTATTCGAAAACTCTAATACAGCTCATGTGTTGTCTTCAACAGGGTCGCCACATTGCTATTGACTTGTTTGAGAAAGAATTCCAGAGTTATCTTACCTGAGGAAGGGTTTGTGAAAGGCAGTTTAGTAGTTTTTGAATGCCTTCTGCTGATCTCAGTATCTTTAACACTGTATAAACAGACAAAAAGACAACTTCTTCAAAATAAATCATTAAATGACAGTTTCCTGAAAACGAACAGATAACGATAAACAAAGGTGGCAATCATGAAACAGCTTGCACGAAGACGTTTACACGGCATGAAATATCAAATAACTGGAAATCAAGAGGTAGCAAAAGCAGCTTTGGTAGCAATAAAATTTGTTGGTCTCTGTCTGCAAAGGCCTTAGCCTTAGCGATAGCAAACAAGGGTAGTTATACAGCCAATTATTCAAGCAGTAAATGTACATAACGCAAAAGGCATCCCATGTCCTGCAATCTTTGTGGCTAGACTCACTCGTGCTACATGCGAAAGGAATTGTGAAGAGAAGGTGTGCTTACATATAAAGAATGGAAGAATAGATCTAAACTTCTACCTCTGGAAATTCAATTAGTATCTAATTGATTAAAACAGTCAATTATCTAATTGACTAAAACTAAACGAAAATTGCATTGCCTGTTGCTCAGCTCTTCAGATAGTTGCAGCGAATTTCAGGTGCTTAAATTCATTCTTTTTTAATAAATTCTAATTTCTTCTCTTCACAATTCCTTTTGGCATTCATCACGGATTAGTTGGCCATCTAGGTTTCAGGATATATTGAAACAAGCGTGGCGCCAGGGGAGGGTTAGGGGAGCTACAGCCCCCTTCAGAAGCATCTAGCCCCCCATCGGAGAAAATTTTGGGATATTTTCGGAGGGGATTTGGCAAAATAACGTAGCAAAACGGCATTTTTTAGTCATTTTGCCCCCTATCGGAAGTTTCGGAAGATTTATAGTGTCACCCCTGTCTTGAAATATTTGCTTACCTCTTGTTATTCTGAGAACTCTCATTATTCTTATGATCGTTGGATTGATTGGCAAACTTTCATTTAATTCTTCTAGAATAATACCAATGATTGATAACACAACTATGATAACATCCAACTGATTCCATCTGGAAAAACATTAATCATAAATATTTGATGCGATTTCAAAGGTTGTTCTAACATTTATTCAGAACTGATTACCTAATAATTCCCATTACATCTAGTTTGAGACATATTTAAACTGTATAGGATGGATAATTTGAAGGTCTTTCATCTTGGTCCATCAATAAATTAAAGCAACTAAATCACCCTTTTAAACAATGAAAAGTTTTGGAAAATGCCGTTTTCTGTGTATCAACAGTAGATCATATAAATTCTGGCAATAATTCCGTCAAATTTAGGAGAGAGCTACCCTTCCAGAGATTGCCCCCCTATCGATATAGACTCAAACAACTCCACAGTATGACAAAAACTACGCCAGGATAGCACTATCACTGGGGCAGTAATTTCTCTAGCTCAATTTGGTCCCTGGCACATCTGCACACAAAATTAAAGATTATTAGTAAATTGGGTGTTGGTGTTTATAGCAACAAGTGAGCTCTCTCAAAGACAAATCTTTCAGAAGCTTTACAAAAATGCTTTGGGTGGAGTGGCGCAATGGGTCAGAGTGAGGCAAAAATGAGTCACTTTTTCTTTTCTTGTAAAATTGAAGCAAAGTGTCCTATGGTTGTAAACCTGCAGCTTGCTCAATTAATAAAATGTCTTCGACGATCATAGAAACTGATTTTCTTCAACTACAACACAATAACAACATCATCCATCAATTTTCAATGACATATTTTGCCATAACTTACCCATGTACAGGGTGACCCAAAAAAGTGAAACATTTTGACAATTTATCAAAATTTTGTTCACGTTACCGATCGTGAACATTTTTATGAGCACCTTTGCTGAGGACAAAATTAATTTAAGACATATTGCAAAGTCTTGAAATGGCTTTGAATTTGAAGCTAGTAACTGGTTTTGAAGCATACTCCAAAATCACAAGGAATGATTATCAAATTGAAGTTTAATCGTGCACAACCACTTCAGTTGGTTACTTGTGTCCTTGATCTTGGTCTTGTGTCTCTTTTATCATTTGGGACCGGAAAATTCATATGAAATAGAATAGTTTTGGGCTATAAATACGATATTCTGCAAATACTATTGCTCAAAACATGATTTCTCATGCCGTAACTTTGATGTATCTCTTCTGAAAGAATGAAGTATTGATCACAACGTAAATTAATTTGTCTCTTGACACAAATACACAAAAAGAAAATTTAAAGACAGGTAACATAATGAAATTTTGCAGATTTTTCAAAAGGCTCGCTTTTTATTGGGTCATCAGGTAGATTTTGGTGGCATTCAACAAAGAATAGCTCTGCTCTTGCGGTTACCTTTCGGATATAAAAGTTCTCAGTCCGAATGCAAGGATCTTCAGCACAGCTTCCAAGATGAAGATACCGGTGAAAATGAAATTCATGATCTTCAAAAATTGTGTGAGTCCCTGAAAGGAAATAAACAGTAAGAAAACAATTGTTCTGGTCGTTGTTTTGCCTGTAAAAAAGCATTTGCAATAGGCCTAACAAAAACCTTGAAATCGACATTATATGACATATACTTGTTGACATAAATGCCTAAACTTGGGATATCTTATTTAGATTTAAACTTTAATCTATAAAACAAATGTCAAACGTTTGAAGTCAATAAATTAGGTTAGTTGATACATTAGCTTCTAAGGTTTGCAATTCTTTTACTTACTTCGTACCATACATTGGAAATAAAAGAAATGAATTCTTACGGGAGGCATTTTGTAGTATTCAATGGTCATGAAGAAGACATTCAAGCCAATCACGGTAGCAATCATGATATCAAATTTAAAATGTGTGACCACCGTGTATACTACTCTGCGCCAAACTGGAAACGTGTCAAAGAGTGACTGGCTGATATCTCCTGCAAAAAGAAACACCTTTAAATACGCCATTCATCTGCAAATTTAATAGCTAAAAGCTGAATTTTAGGATTTTTTAAATGTGATATTTTAGATTCGACGATTCTTTATATAAGCACGTACTATGTCGATGAATTCTCATGCTGATTTCTTTTCTAATTTTAGAGTTGTTGGCATTATGGGTAAACTTTCTTCACAAAATATTTTCTGCTATTTGAATCAATACTATTTCAACTTCATGGACTTTCATAGATACAATGTTAGTTTTATATAAATTTATTGGCAATAATTTAATGCTTTTTTATTAAATATTGTCTGAATTATATAAACTACGATTTGCTACCGATATGTCATGCAACAAGGATCAGAATAAATCAGATACTAATTTCCGGTAAATTTCCTTAACGGAATTCTATATTCATAATGAGATAAAAGGCAATATTTAATGTAAGAATTTAATTCCAGCGTTCATGATATTGGTAGAATCAGCTAGTTTTAACAATAATACTAAGGCGAAACGAGAGATATTCCAGTATTACCAAGTAATTTATTAGATCACATGCTGGTAAGATGATCATTTATATCTATTATTTTTATTCAATACATTTGAAGACAGAATTTTAATCCTAAAATCAATTTTTTGGTAGATGTTATGGTATTAAAAGTAACTTCACAACAGAATATTAATTAAGGATAAGTATTAAACGATATCGTTTTATTCGTAATAAATCACACATGTTAGATTCTAGTATTGTTGTGACGCATGATAAGCGTAAAGTGAATGCCTTATGTATGTGCGTGTAATTTGGAAATAACACACACTACGTACTGTTGCCTTCCTCAGAAAGGGTAGATGTTACGTCACTATCACCGCTTACAGAGGCATTAGAGGATTTCGAGAAATCTGGCTCAGACAAAGGAGCCTCGCTTTCAGCATCAGGACCTGTGCAAAGGAGGCAACAACATTACGAAATATGAGTCCTAGAGGTGTTTCTCTTTTCATATTTGAGAGTTAGAATTATGATTGTCCTCCTAGTTATCGCTACTACTACCTCATCTATTACCCCCCCTCCCCATCATTGATCAAACTAGGACCCATCATTTTACATACACAAAAACTGGGCTAATTTTCCTATCTGTTTTGGTTTTCTGCCCACTCTCGATAGACTCATTACAACATCAAATTAGGTAATTACGAATAATTGTAAAGAGCTTTGGATGCAAAAAAATGGGAAGGTTTAGCACATTGAGGCCTTTCTCACTTACGTCGTTATTAGAGTGTAACTTTTAAAAGAAACTGAGGTTCTTGCGATTATTTTACAAGGGTTGTTGCGAGTTCATTAAGAGTTAAAGCATTGTTTGCTTTTAAATTTCAAAATTAAAGATGGCATTAAATGTTAAATAGATCCTTAACGTTAAGAACGCCCAAAATAAATCAGTCAGTTGCAAAAATTTTACTAAATTTAAAAATCCGATTGTCTGATCTGCGACAGCACAAACAACAGATTATTCTAGTCGACTCTAATTTTGAACACTGTCATGGACAATTGAAGACATCACTATTTTTAAGACGGTCTTAATTAACATTTAAAAACGTCTCCAATTTTGTAACGTAAATACAGCTACTAAAGGCGCACAGAGATGGGGCACAGGGATTTTGCTTTGCTTCGGTTTCCTGTACCCAATTAAATAGAATTTCCATGAAATACATAAATTCGGAGTTTGCATGCGACCCATCCGTGTGCCCCTGTAAGAGCTTCAATCAGGTTAAGAAGTTCTCTACCGGGTGACCCAGAAAAAACTTCACGAGCTAGAACACAACTAGCTCTCTGAAATCAAAAGTTATTGACCATTGCTTTGCATCACCGTTTAGCTGAAAGGCTTGGCTATCTTTTGAGATGCTGCATGATTATTTAAGCTATGATTACCATCCAAAAAATCAGATTCAAAGAAAATTTCGAATCCTACATTTCTCATTTCGAGTAAAATAATCACCGTCCTTGTCCAGTCAACATTTTGAGAAGACTTAACGTAGCGATGGATTTGAAGTCGTCTGGGGAAATCTATTGTTTTTTTCAAAATGACTGATCTCTGCTCTTTATTCAAACTTCGTGCTCTCGTGCAAATTTGGAATTCGGCTTTTTCACATCTTCCAAAACATGGACTGGAAAAGGAGGGTAAGGTTCGAGAAATGAATGAATTAGCTTATTTTCAAAACTGGTTTGTCGTAGGGTAGTCATAGCTTAAAATTATTAAGCAATATTTCAAAAGATAGGCCTTCAGCTACCTGCTGATATCTTGTGTGTCTTCATAAAATTTGCTCTCAGGAAGCTAGGCGCGATCTAGCTCGTTAAGTTGCTTTTGGGTCACCCGGCATGTTTTCTCTGCAGAATTTAATATGATTTAAAGTATAATCTCTCAGTGTTTTGTAGTACTATTCAAGCTTACCTTCCATGATATGTTCTGCAGTTGTCTGATAATGTTTTTGCACTCCGTCATTTGCTTCGATGATATCTCTGCATCGATGAAAATTGTCAATAATGACACCAACAACCATGTTTATTACGACGAACCCAGCAAGCAGTAAGAATGAGAAGAAATAGAGAAATGCCCATGGGTTGTGATTCTTGACTGGCTATAAAACGATGAAGAAAATCTTGAGTTCAAATATAATGGTAAGTTTGATACTGACCAGAATGGTTCTTAGAATCTTGACAAAATATCGTTGGCTCTCTGACAGCCTCCTGAAACTAATGATAATTTTCTTATCCTAAGAAACGCAGACATGTGCCTAGCTCTTAAATAAACGCTGATTTGTTATAAAAATGATTTCCAAAGTCAAGTATAGCATTTTGAAAATGTGTTTACTTGCAGTGAGATGTCGAAGATGGGAAGAATTTTTTGGCACGCCTGGTAGATCAGTTAGCCTTAAAACTTTTCCAGACTTGCAAATTTAAGTCTGTATTTGAAAGGACAATTTGTATCCCAGAACCGATTCAAAATAATGTAATTTTAAGAATGGTACTCTTATCGGATAGGTGATTTTTCTGCAGAGTGTATTTTTTGGCAAAGAAGAAAACCACTTGATCTTAGGACTCGTTGACAGAAATACTGAGAATTAACAGGACATCCCTTATCATCTTACCAATCATCCAGAAATTACAAATTTTCAAAATTGAAATGAACACTCTCTGTATAATTATTTGTCTTTTTCGGATCTAATCTGTACATTTTGCCGTGCAAAGAGACTGATGATGAAAAAGAGAAAAAATGAAAGGTCTTCTACCAATTCAACCTTACCTGTTTATCAACTCCAACAGCATCTATCCCATGATGCATCAGTGCAACCCATCCGTCTTTTGTTGAGAACACGAACAACGTTAACATGGCCTGTTAAAAATAGAATAAATCCATAACAACTTTGCGTACTTCTACACAGCGAAGTTCACGTAGTTCACGGTTACCTAACTTATATAAAGTTATTTCTGACTCAAAAAAGGATTTATGTATTGCGTTGAATATTTTGTAACAAGAAAGTATCCTGACAAGAGCTGACAAACTTTGATCAATTCAATTCGACAGCTGTAAGAAGCATAGTCACTGATATTTAGAATTTAGAGCTTGTTTTTCAGCTAGTTAAAGCCACTTGAGTTAAGCCTAGTTACACTTGGTCGTTGCAGTTGCTGAAGTCGTTGGAATCGCTGGAACAAAAGACCATAGGGACCCAAAAGACCCAAAAGACTGCATGTGAACGGCGAAGATAAAATAATCAATGGCGCTGACAACACCAACGACCGAGTTTTTGCCGTTCACATTCAGTCTTTTGGCTCTTTTGGGTCGTTCTTCCCAATGACCCCAGCGACTCCAGCGACTGCAATGACCTAATGTGAACCAGGCTTTGATAAGAGTTGATAAGAATTAAACGACTGAAAGATAACTTTGTTTCCCCCTTGATTGAGTAAAAAACTTGCAAGTTGGTGGCTGTAGTATTACATGTATCCGGCTGTTTTCCAAAACGTAAACATAAATCTATCGATCTTAGGCCAACTTAGATTCTAGGCGATTCTTTGGAAATAAAGCGTTTGTATGGCAATAAAAATTACTTCAAATACCCACTAGCATTCCCAGTCCACATTTTGCTTGTCATTTGCAATTTTTAGCCTGTTCATTTCCCTCAAACAATATTTGTTCTTCTGATTTAGTTGTTCTTAAATTTGTTTCATCGTTCTTCGCGAGACCGTCCCGAAAAGTAATTAAATAATCCACCTACTTTTAGCAGGTTATAGAAACTATATTCTCTGTTCCTCCAAGAACCACCTCTAAGAAGACACCTACCTTTAGCAGATTATCAAAATTATATTCTCTGTTCCTCCAAGAACCACCTCTAAGAAGACATTCTGCTTTTGTTTCAACAGGCTGCATTGGATTGTAACAGTAGAAAAAAGAGCCTTTGAAGATCTGTAAAGAGAAACTACGTTTAAATGCATAATCTCGCTACAGTATAAGTAAAAATATGATAGAAAGGTTTTATAATCACCATATAAATGTAACCAAAAATTGTTTAGCACTATGAATTGCATAGGAAAATTCACTGATTGTACAATTTATAATCACCATATAAATGTAACCAAAAATTGTTTAGCACTATGAATTGCATAGGAAAATCCACAAATTGTACAATTTATAATCACCATATAAATGTAACCAAAAATTGTTTAGCACTATGAATTGCATAGGAAAATCCACAAATTGTACAATTTATAATCACCATATAAATGTAAACAAAAATTGTTTAGCACTATGAATTGCATAGGAAACTCCACAAATTGTACAATTTATAATCACCATATAAATGTAACCAAAAATTGTTTAGCACTATGAATTGCATAGGAAAATCCACAAATTGTACAATTTATAATCACCATATAAATGTAACCAAAAATTGTTTAGCACTATGAATTGCATAGGAAAATCCACAAATTGTACAATTTATAATCACCATATAAATGTAACCAAAAATTGTTTAGCACTATGAATTGCATAGGAAAATCCACAAATTGTACAATTTATAATCACCATATAAATGTAACCAAAAATTGTTTAGCACTATGAATTGCATAGGAAAATCCACAAATTGTACAATTTATAATCACCATATAAATGTAACCAAAAATTGTTTAGCACTATGAATTGCATAGGAAAATCCACAAATTGTACAATTTATAATCACCATATAAATGTAACCAAAAATTGTTTAGCACTATGAATTGCATAGGAAAATCCACAAATTGTACAATTTATAATCACCATATAAATGTAACCAAAAATTGTTTAGCACTATGAATTGCATAGGAAAATCCACAAATTGTACAATTTATAATCACCATATAAATGTAACCAAAAATTGTTTAGCACTATGAATTGCATAGGAAAATCCACAAATTGTACAATTTATAATCACCATATAAATGTAACCAAAAATTGTTTAGCACTATGAATTGCATAGGAAAATCCACAAATTGTACAATTTATAATCACCATATAAATGTAACCAAAAATTGTTTAGCACTATGAATTGCATAGGAAAATCCACAAATTGTACAATTTATAATCACCATATAAATGTAACCAAAAATTGTTTAGCACTATGAATTGCATAGGAAAATCCACAAATTGTACAATTTATAATCACCATATAAATGTAACCAAAAATTGTTTAGCACTATGAATTGCATAGGAAAATCCACAAATTGTACAATTTATAATCACCATATAAATGTAACCAAAAATTGTTTAGCACTATGAATTGCATAGGAAAATCCACAAATTGTACAATTTATAATCACCATATAAATGTAACCAAAAATTGTTTAGCACTATGAATTGCATAGGAAAATCCACAAATTGTACAATTTATAATCACCATATAAATGTAACCAAAAATTGTTTAGCACTATGAATTGCATAGGAAAATCCACAAATTGTACAATTTATAATCACCATATAAATGTAACCAAAAATTGTTTAGCACTATGAATTGCATAGGAAAATCCACAAATTGTACAATTTATAATCACCATATAAATGTAACCAAAAATTGTTTAGCACTATGAATTGCATAGGAAAATCCACAAATTGTACAATTTATAATCACCATATAAATGCAACCAAAAATTGTTTAGCACTATGAATTGCATAGGAAAATCCACAAATTGTACAATTTATAATCACCATATAAATGTAACCAAAAATTGTTTAGCACTATGAATTGCATAGGAAAATTCACTGATTGTACAATTTATAATCACCATATAAATGTAACCAAAAATTGTTTAGCACTATGAATTGCATAGGAAACTCCACAAATTGTACAATTTATAATAACCATATAAATGCAACCAAAAATTGTTTAGCACTATGAATTGCATAGGAAAATCCACAAATTGTACAATTTATAATCACCATATAAATGTAACCAAAAATTGTTTAGCACTATGAATTGCATAGGAAACTCCACAAATTGTACAATTTATAATAACCATATAAATGCAACCAAAAATTGTTTAGCACTATGAATTGCATAGGAAACTCCACACATTGTACAATTTATAATCACCATATAAATGTAACCAAAAATTGTTTAGCACTATGAATTGCATAGGAAAATCCACAAATTGTACAATGTGAGTCCACTAACAAATTTGTTAACTTTTATCAGTTATCAAAAACCAACACAAACATTGTTTTAATGTACCATTTGGTAGTCAAGAATACGTAACAGTATTTCATCAAGCATTGGCATAGAAACATATTTTGTTGTTTTAGAAAAATGGTAATACCAATGGTTTCTATGAATGATAAAGCAAACCAATATGATACGTGGTCTCAGACCTTTGGACGCCACTGCATCTTTTGCTGCAATTAGTGTACTTTGACTCAAATTTTGATTCTTTAGATGCCAAATGTTCTTTTAGAGCAGAAGAGAGATTGGGCAAAGATATTGTGAAAGACTAAAACACGATAAATCGTTGAAGACTAACCTGCACACCAAGTATTCCAAAGATTGTAAAGAACACACCAGCAATGACAAGAAGATTTCCAATTGGTTTTAATGACGAAATCAAGGTTTCAACAACAAGCTTCAGCCCTGGCGCACGACTGATTACTCTGAAGAGAGAAAGGATTATGTCAATAATAAATAAAGTTCTTGTATGGAAAACATACAGGATAGAGCAGTTAAGATGATGCAATCTAACACAGGCGTGCGAAAACGTTCATATTTTGAGAAAGTATATAAACATTTTGCAAAAACTGCGTCTTTCAAAACAAGATATTTCTTACAACTGCCTCATTCTTAATGGCTGTTTTCAAGCTCAATTTAGTTTTCAAACGACAAGCTGATTTGTTAAGAGAAACTACCAACACAATTTGGAAACGAGAGTAGCACAATCGTTCAAGATTCAAAACATATTTTTCATGAAGCTCTACATCGAATTGTCAACAAAAAGGATGCAAAGGTCGACTGTTTGGTTAGAGGCTTTTAAAAATCTTTCACTGTTTTTTCTAAAATGAAGATAAAAACTATTCAAAGATATGAGAGTTCGGTAGGGTATGCGGGGGTAAAATAGGTAGGCTGCGGGTATTCATCAAAGTCCTCAACTATAGTATATATAATATTCTAATAACTGTACAGTATTCTAGTGAAGGTAGGAATATTTACAAATTATAAATCATAAGCTATTCTAAAAAAGTATGTTTTAACCCTATTTTGGTTGGGGGGGGGGGCAAATTTGCCCCCCCTAGTAGATTTTTTCTAATAACTCTGCAAGGTTAAAAATTACAACAACGAAACTCTTTTAGCAACTACCTATTGTGCAAGTACTCATAAAGTTTCATTGAAATATTTTGACGAATGAGGGGGAGGGAGGCAATTTTCCGGGACTGACACTGTCAAAATCGCAAATTCTCAAATCTCAATTCTCGCGAAAAAAGTAGCAACATCGCAATATTTTGCAAATTTCTTTTACAGAGTAGTGTTATTTGATGTATTCTATCATAATTTTCATGCTTGGATGGAAATTTTGCTCTAAATTTGATTTTATCTGATATTTCCTGATTTTGGCTGATTTTGCCGCTTTTCTGGACCACACAAAGGAAAATGCTGACGTGAGCAATATCTGCGGCAAATGTTAGGCTACTTTTTATATTTTTGAAATGTACATGCCCGGGGCTATTAGCAGACCAAATCTGGTTGCTCTACCTATTATCAGTCAAGAGTTAGGTAGGGGGGTTATTTTGCCCCCCCCAACCAAAATAGGGTAGTTCAGATAGCCCAACCACTATAGGGTTAAGCAGTGATTTGAAACTATTTATTTCCTTTGCACCCCTACCTAACCTCTAATGGTAAATTATTCCACAAATTGGATCCTGCATATCGAAAAGAAGGAGTCCTCAGAGTCTTACTGTTGTACCGACGAATATCAAGCAGCAACACACTACTAGACATCAGTGTCCTGCTCGATACATGCCAGCTAATCATTTCTTGCAAATAGGCGGGCACTTGAATGTCAGTAAAATAAT
The DNA here is from genome assembly GCA_004194415.1 of Aurelia aurita. Taxonomy (NCBI): domain Eukaryota; kingdom Metazoa; phylum Cnidaria; class Scyphozoa; order Semaeostomeae; family Ulmaridae; genus Aurelia; species Aurelia aurita. The sequence goes on along the minus strand of REGM01000053.1, from coordinate 450,576 downwards.
TTTGTATATATGATTCGATACTTCACAGGCAACCAATGTAATTCTATCATAACAGGTGTAATATGTTCAAATTTAGGAACCAGCATAGCCACAGTGGGTAGGTAGAATGGGTAGTGCTGATGGCAGGAAAATGGTATNATTTGATTTTATCTGATATTTCCTGATTTTGGCTGATTTTGCCGCTTTTCTGGACCACACAAAGGAAAATGCTGACGTGAGCAATATCTGCGGCAAATGTTAGGCTACTTTTTATATTTTTGAAATGTACATGCCCGGGGCTATTAGCAGACCAAATCTGGTTGCTCTACCTATTATCAGTCAAGAGTTAGGTAGGGGGGTTATTTTGCCCCCCCAACCAAAATAGGGTAGTTCAGATAGCCCAACCACTATAGGGTTAAGCAGTGATTTGAAACTATTTATTTCCTTTGCACCCCTACCTAACCTCTAATGGTAAATTATTCCACAAATTGGATCCTGCATATCGAAAAGAAGGAGTCCTCAGAGTCTTACTGTTGTACCGACGAATATCAAGCAGCAACACACTACTAGACATCAGTGTCCTGCTCGATACATGCCAGCTAATCATTTCTTGCAAATAGGCGGGCACTTGAATGTCAGTAAAATAATTTTGTATATATGATTCGATACTTCACAGGCAACCAATGTAATTCTATCATAACAGGTGTAATATGTTCAAATTTAGGAACCAGCATAGCCACAGTGGGTAGGTAGAATGGGTAGTGCTGATGGCAGGAAAATGGTATATAGTAAACTTTCAAATCAACATCTGCAGTATCAAGGAGGGTGGTTCAAACAGTCGCAACTATAGACAATTCGTAAATCATACTTTTTATGAAAATTTTTCATATTTTTCCCTGTACTTATTTTAACCCAAGCTTAACAATCTTACCCCTGTAGACCCTAGTACAATTGTACAAACCTAAGTGGTCTGAGTGTTCTCAATGCACGAAATACTTTCAAAACACTGAGAAAGCTACTCTTCTTCTCGCTGAATTGAGTGACAAAATAGTCCACCAATGAAATGACAACAAGGAAGAAATCCATTACGTTCCAGCCACTTTTTAGGTATGTGTGCTCACCCACCATGAATCCTTGCGCGCAAATCTAGGAAAGGAAAACATTACATTGATACATGCAATTCATTTTGAAAATACTGTTTTCTTAAAATAATAGGTTTATCATAAAACATGAATAGGATTTGTTTATGCAAGCGACGCTTTGAGAGAAGCTTCTCCAATCTTTAGGCACGCAATTTTATTGGTTCCATGGTACCAATTATTGGGTGTACATGGGGTGCAAAATTTCCACCCTTCTCGGGGCCTCTCAGCATCTCATATTTTAAAGAAAACCTCCTCAGCTCCTTGTTCTCCCTAGAATTAACCCACGCACACCCACCATGGGAATATTGCAAATTGGTTCCATGCTTTTTGCAGTACAATGTTTCAAACTAGGGATAATCTTTTTTGACTCACCCGATATCAAAAGGGCACCGTGTCACATAGCTGAAAAGTCTACTCCACCATTATACAGGATGTAAAACAAACGCAACCTACATTTATTCGAGATTCTTCAGAAAACGATGGTTGCATACCATCTGAAAGCCCAGTCTATCTTCTTTCAAATTATATCCAGGTTCGGTATATTACAGGGTGTCCCAGAAACAACGCTACAGATATGAAAAATTCTAATGCGAACTGTTTAACACTCATTATCAAACTATTATTTTTATTTAAATCTGCAATAATTAGAATAAATTTAGATATATTTTCCAGTATTTTTGGTAACTTGGTTGTAGCATTAAAAATCAGCACACCTCAAATTTGCTGTTAGGGCAAAATCAGAGCTTACATACTTTGGCGGAGGAGTGTTGAGGCTGCACGCAGGCTAAAAGGATGGTGCATCTAGAGGTTAAAGAGTTGAGGCCAAAAGTGAGAGTTTTTATTTGAGGCAATTTTACTAAATTACTAATCCTCAGATTGTGGTCAATGTGCTTAGTTCTGAAGAAATTCCAAAGGTTGTTTGAATTCAGCGAATTCAGAGTTTTCTCCAAAGCTAAAAGATGACAGCACATTTGTTGAGACCCAAGAGTAAGGCTCAGGTTTCCAGCAACCCAATAAATAACAGATGGTCAAATTTCAAACAAAAAATAACACGAGCATCCATGTCCAAAAGTTTACGAGAGTTCTCCCCCCCAGGCAATTTATATCAACAAAATAGGGGGCGAGCCAAAGAGGAAATTTCCTTAGTTTATTTGCACATAAATGTTGAGTTCAAATTAGGTTGTTCAAATATACTTTGGGAACAAAGCTAAAACGTAAAATAGCTGACAATTTCGTTTTAAAATTTCAATTGTTATTGGGATTTTTACTTTGCTGCATTTCAAAACTTTGGAGCCTAAAAAGTCAAGGCCAGCCGACCGGTCAGGACTATTTATAACGTCACACGTGTTAGGAAATCTATATTTTTCCTAAACTTTCTATCTCCATTCAACAAGAGCGGTTGCATAAAAGAAGAGGGGCTTTCCCTAATGTTACAAGTTATAGAAGAGGGGCTTTCCCTAATGACCAGGGGAGTACTAACAGAGGGCGGTTGAGTTATACAAGAGGGGCTTTCCCTAATGACGGGGGAAAAACCTGATGGAGGAGGTCAGAGGAGGTCAAGTAGATCCAGTGGTGGGAAAACAGCTTGTCTGTGGAAAGCACAAACAACAGTAGTTATCTTTTGAAGCATTAAAAATATGGCGAAACCTAAAGGCACAATGAAGCGCGGAACAAATCAGATATATACAAAGTCAAAGCAAGGTGGAGGTAGAGGTGTCAGAAAACCCAAGCGTGAGAACATAAGGCCTAGGCTTGAAGACAACTTCGGCAAATTTTTAGGCTGGCAAAAGATGTTGGCTCCGGGAAAGAATGGCAAAATTAAAGTCCGTGAGAATGTACGCAAGACCTCTAAGCCCAGTGGAATTTACGAACTAAGTTTAACAAAAGAGACGAAAGGGAGGAAGGAGAAAAAGCGCAAAGTCGTGTATGTTGGAAAAGCGGCGAGAAAAGATGGCAACTCTCTCGCAAAAAGACTAAAAGAATACTGCAGAAATGGATCCCATTTGCATGAAGAAATTGCTGATGCTTTGAAAAAGGGTAAACAGTTGGAAGCAAGGGTGAAGCCAACGGCCCCAAGCAGAGCAGAGGCTGCTGAAAAAGCTCTATTGAAGAAATACGATTATCCTTGGAACGAAAGCAACAATGGCCGCATGAGAAAGATTTAGTAGGCAAGCAAGAGGCTTCACATCATGACATTAAAAACTCTTAGACAGCACACAGCACTGACTTAGTAGTTATAGTTTAATGAAATGAATACTAAAAATTGCTTCAAAACTGAGTTGTTTATAATATTTGTTAAACTGACCATGGTATTTTTAAATGTTGCATTCAAACACTTTGGCGCCAGTTTCATTTCCAAATAGCGGTTTTGTTACAGAGGGACTTTCCCTTTTTGTTCATTGGCTCGTGAGCTTCGAGTTCTGATGTCAAGATGCTGTTTTAACAATTAGGTACAAAAACTGTTTGAAGAGGAGACAGTTTAATAGAAATAAATTGCATTTTTTAAAAAGACCAGTGGCCGAAAACATGACTAGCATTTTAACCTATGATATGATATTACAAAATGATCAGTTGTCCTCTAAAAATTTATCATTACTACATGTTGATATCTTGGCGCCAAAATTCAACAGTTGATGAGGTAGGGATTCGTCATCTGTTTGTTACAGATTTTTTAATGGGTAGGGATTGCCAGTCCATGGAAACTGGTGTATCTGCAATTTGAAGCTGTAAAGTTGAAGTCGTTTGTAGGAAGCTCTAAAGACAACTAGCACATCTTAATTACCAATGTTATGATACATATTCCACGAGCAAGAGATGTTCAAAACAATGCTAAAGACAATACTGAGGCTTTTTGGCATTTGTGGAAAAATTGGCCAGGTAAAAGTTTGCACTTCCAGACGACCTTCCTCCCATACTTCGAGGCCAGCAGTTAAAATGCAATCAGATCTTTCATCCCGAGCCTCTATAATTATGAGTTTCTATGACTTTTCTTTTCTCCCCGGGGGGGCCACTCCTATACTTTCCCATAGTATCATACTCGTACAAAGGTGCAACATATGCACCCTAAACGCTGACCTGTTTAACAAAATACATACCCTAATCGCGGAAACTTTTCTTGAGAACATACCCTTTCCCGTGTCACATTGAATTTTTCGAGTTTAGGTACCCTAATCGCTGAAAGCGGCGTGGCCAGGACAAGTTAACTGGGGGTATTGAACTGAGGGGGTCTGGGGGCGAAGCCCCCAGGAAAATGTTTTGAGGACACGCCCTCGACACGCCCTCTACTTTGGCTTAGAAAGCTTCTCTCGATCCCATGTTTGCTGTAATAGAATTTTTGACCATTTTGTGAAATGTGTTTTAAAAGCTAGTATCCCCAGGAAAATTTTTATTAAACNTATCTTTAAGTAGGCCTCGTTTTCCAAAATCATAACTTTCCTGCTTTTGCGATTGGAAATGGTGTAAAATGAAGCTCTTAGTCTCTCTGGCTTTTACTGAAACAATCTGGCACACAGCAAGTGATCCCTGCAGCCCGGGGGGGCCACTCCTATACTTTCCTATAGTATCATGCTCGTACAAAGGTGCAACATATGTACCCTAAACGCTGACCTGTTTAACAAAATACATACCCTAATCGCGGAAACTTTTCTTGAGAACATACCCTTTCCCGTGTCACATTGAATTTTTCGAGTTTAGGTACCCTAATCGCTGAAAGCGGCGTGGCCAGGACAAGTTAACTGGGGGTATTGAACTGAGGGGGTCTGGGGGCGAAGCCCCCAGGAAAATGTTTTGAGGACACGCCCTCGACACGCCCTCTACTTTGGCTTAGAAAGCTTCTCTCGATCCCATGTTTGCTGTAATAGAATTTTTGACCATTTTGTGAAATGTGTTTTAAAAGCTAGTATCCCCAGGAAAATTTTTATTAAACATCATTTTCTTTGGCTTAGAATCCCTACCGCCATCCCATCCTTACCAATTGGAAACTTTGACAATTTTGTAACAGTTTTCTATGAATCACCATCTTTGGGAAAAATTTTTGCGCAAAGACCTTATACTTTGTCTTAGAACGCTTCTCGCAATCCAATATTTGCTCGACCCTGTAATGTAAGCCTTACAAATTCTATGATAGTACATCTGGGAAAATTTTTGAAAATGGAAACCTTCACTTTGGCTTAGAATGACTCTCCTAGTCACTTTCCAGCATTTCTTGGAAGATTCTTACCCACCCTACCTATACCCAGCTACTTTCTCCTCATTTTTAACGCCAATCTCGAGGACCATATTTTGACAGAAGTGACCCCCATCCCTCCCCGTGGCCACGCCACTGATTGCTGACATCGAATCGAAAGTTTTCGTTTCGGCGGAGGAGAGCAACCTCAATTTGTTGGCGAGGTCCGAGGAGGAAACTGCTTCCGAACTTCTACCCCTTGTGATCAATCTCTTGCCAGTCTGCTAAGTTCGTTGATTCGCCACGAACTCTATTTTGAAATGCTTCATTAAAAATATCATCACAGAAGAGTTTAATTTATCAAATGTCAAAAAGGATACCCTTTTTTGAAATTATGGTCGAATTGGCACCCCTAAACGCGGGCCCGCGCGGGCCCGTGCCTACTTTGAAGAAAGGCACCCTTTCCCGTGTTTTTTTGTACGAGCATGATAACACATCAGGTACCAAGTAGCCCCCCCCCGGGGTTTTTATGCCTGCGGTAAGATTTTCTTGTATGTATGCAGAGGGTTCCACTTTGCAATTACAAGAGTTCTCAGAAACTGATGCCTNTTCTTGGAAGATTCTTACCCACCCTACCTATACCCAGCTACTTTCTCCTCATTTTTAACGCCAATCTCGAGGACCATATTTTGACAGAAGTGACCCCCATCCCTCCCCGTGGCCACGCCACTGATTGCTGACATCGAATCGAAAGTTTTCGTTTCGGCGGAGGAGAGCAACCTCAATTTGTTGGCGAGGTCCGAGGAGGAAACTGCTTCCGAACTTCTACCCCTTGTGATCAATCTCTTGCCAGTCTGCTAAGTTCGTTGATTCGCCACGAACTCTATTTTGAAATGCTTCATTAAAATATCATCACAGAAGAGTTTTTGATTTATAAAATGTCCAAAAGAACACCCTTTTTTGAAATTATGGTCGAAATGGCACCCCTAAACGCGGGCCCGCGCGGGCCCGTGCCTACTTTGAAGAAAGGCACCCTTTCCCGTGTTTTTTTGTACGAGCATGATAACACATCAGGTACCAAGTGGCCCCCCGGGCTTTTCTCCCAAATAGAAGAAATAAATGTTACATTTCTCTCCCGTTCAGGAGAATTCTCCCATTCTGGAGAATATTCTCCCGTTTTGGCCTATATCCCCAATGACTGTAAATTTTGATGTAAGTGAATGCAGTTATAATTACGATTATTACCATATACTATTTGTTTTAAATGAAGTTTTTATTTTTATACTCAAAATCCGATACTATTTTTTATAATTGCTACTAAAATCTGAAATTTTTCCACTACAAAAAAAGTATATGTTCTTACCTTGATTAACATTTCTGTCAGGAACACGAAAGTGAATACGTTGTTTGTAACATCGATGAATTGTCGTTCCTTGTGAAAAAATAAGAAGTTGTTAATTGGATCTTGAAAACTTGAAAATTTAATCTTAATTCATTTTTAAAGCATGTCACATTGATATTGATCTTCAGGGTGTATAAAAAGACCCCTGGTCGAAAAATTCAAATTTCTCAGATATGAACGATCTGATAAAGATGAGATGTGCTTTTGGCTACATATCTTAGAAAACGTGGTTTAAATGGCTATTACAATTTTCTCTTGATTTGATCGCTTGAATATTTTTGGATATCTTCATTATTCTCAAAATTACAGCGGTTTTATAGTTCAATTCGTTTGAGGTTGTGACATTATCAGAAGAGCGACAGATTTCTACCTACCACTATAAACTATGGTTGTCTTGAATCTAATTTTCCATTTTTGCAAAATTTTGGTAAGATTCTTTTAAAAAATAACAGTGCTGTAATCTCGAAAATAATCAAGATATCAAAATGTTTACAGTAGGCAAAACACCTAATTATTGCAAAGCACCTAAAGTTCAGTTCAAGCCATTTAATTCAAAGAAAAATGTAATAGCCATTTAAAGATTTGGAGCCCATGCTGGGCAGTACGCTTTTGCTTTTACCATGGTGCGGAGCAGCTTATAACGTTAGTTACACTGAAATTAAACCAGTTTCATAATTTCACAGATGTGTAAACAACAATCTTTGCTAAAAGAGATGGTATTAATTTCTAACACCCAGTAGTAGAAAGTTTTCCTTCTGAATGACTTACCGAGCCATAAGGGTCCAAGTCAGGGCTTTCCATGGCCAAAACGATACAATTTAAAAAGATGAAAAATAGGATTATTCGATCGAACCATTTGTTTGAACAGATAGCCACGTTGAATCTTCGAAACCTAAATATAGAAATTTTAATTAAATACGATAAATAAATAAATGAATATCATCATCATCATCATTATTAGCAAAATGCTCTACCTAATACAGGCATGGCAGCTATACTACTAACCATAAAATTAAACTAAAACACTTGAACTAAAAATAATGAACTAAAAATGAAATGAATTATAATGGACCAAATATATTACAGTGAAATCTAAAATAATAGCAACAGAACGAACGTGTTTTGGTGTCTTAGAATATCCAGGTTAGGCTTTGGTCACAATCGGCAGTGAGTCTCTCAGTTTGTTAGCATCAATCATAAACTCAGCCAGGTGGCTAATAACTGTAATGTTTTCACTACTGATAATCAAAATGAATAAATGAGAGAAATAAAAAGGTGTTGAGTTCAATTAAGGATTGTTTCTAGTTTGTACATCCGTCATCTCAATGCAGTTTTACTTCGAGAATTTTTAGCAGAAAGATGGGTGCAGTCTCCATAAACATCGACTGGAAACTTACACAGTAAATAGCTTCAGTGTTGAATTTGCGGGAGGCTGAAACCTTTCTAAAACTAGTGTCGACTGCAAAAAAGGTTCTTGGCTGAAGTGAAAGGAAGTGTCTAACAATATCAATCTTGTTTCTATTTCATTGACCCCTGAACACTTAACAGCCTTAGCAAGAGCAACCTTTTTCTGCCTTACAACAACACGAAAGGTAAGAGCTACTTATGCTCATTACATATGTCTCAGTGTCGCTCATTGAATTGGATGGTTATAGCTCAAACTGTTTATTGTCTTATATGAGAGAAAATACAAAATCAGATTAAAAATATTGAACGAATACAAGGAATCACGTCGTAAGTCTAAGAGCTATTTCTGGTTTCAATGAAATAAATTATGACGCACATATTGAGTTTCGAGCACAAGACCTTTTTTAGGAGACAGTTTTCAGTCCGCGGCAAGAGACTGCAAGTCCCAAAGGAAGTATACCATAAACAAAGAGCCATTGACACTTCGCTGACTGTTGAAAAATATTCGTGCATTGGTATTGGTGTAACGCATGCAAGATCCAGCATAGGTTTCAAATTAAACACGACTTGTACAGATGGCTTGATGACATTTGAGCTTTGTCTCTGCAAAGGCAAGCAATTTGATCGGGAGAGTTTGTCGAGTTTACTAACGATAAAAAACGATATTCTTGGTACAACTGGCAGCTCCAAGTAAAATTGCTCCCTTCCTTTAGCGGAAAAAATGTGAAAGTGTGAACTAACGAAGGGGCGGGACCTGACATTGAAAATAATACATGGTGCAAATTATCGACGAGCCAGCGGCGGAACAAGTCCGCATCGGACCTTGTCATTTGACTTATTCATGAAGAAGACATGTCACGTGGCTTTATCATTTCGCGCTCAAAATCAGACTTGGGGTAAATGAAGCCATTACAAAAGATAACGTCGCACATGAATTTTGAGAGTGTTTCATTTATTAATCGAAATAAATCAATACTAAAACCTTAGAAGGTGTTCAAATCATTCCAAAACTTTAGCGGATAGATAGGCAAACGTTGAAAAGGATGGTGGACTTCAAAGAAGCGACCAGCAACTTACAACTGATGGAGTTTGTGGCACTGTTAAAAAAATTATCGTCACAAAGGCAAGTTTCTCACAGTTTCTTGGGCTAAATTTTTGTTTTGCTTTTAAGAACAGCTCATTCGCGGAATCATTCAATTAGTTTAGGCCTGACTTATAATTGTTACCTATCCTCTCCCTACTCACTATGGCGAGGGAGAATATAAGGGCAACTTTAAGTAACTTGTTGCAATTTTCCTATAGAAACCTATAGAAATTTTCTGAAGATTTACCCCAAAACAAGATGGCGTCGTGTTTTCAACTCCGCTGTCCTTTCTGTGAAAAAATTACGTATTTAAATCAGCCACTAATGCGCAGTGACGTCATTTTCTTCAATCTTCGGTGCACTGTAACGTAAATATACAACTCGAACAAATGCTGATCTATTGTTTCGAGTTCATCCTGACGTCACAATCTTGCCTCTAAATCGTGGCCAGCCCCCTTGTTGTAAAAACACTGAAAATGACGCCAAGAATTAGGCTTGTCTAGGCTAATTCTAGGCCTAAGTCTTGTCTAGGCCTAAGTTGTCAAGAGTTTTTAGCTGAAGACTGCAGGTAAGAGAGTGAAATATGAAATGTTAGAAGGAAAGCTTGTTTTATAACCTTGTTTGAAACAACCCAGGATTTGTTCTTTACAGAGACAAGAACAAAAAAACATCAAAATAAATACTTACCAATTTGTTGGTGCAAGGATGTAGAAGGAGTGATTGCGCCTGCTCTCTAGACATTCAAAGAGGGGTCTTAGACATCGCCTATGTGATGGCTGTTCCTGAAAAGTATGAATTTATGAAAGGTAACATTACTGATAAATGTATGCAAGTAATATCAGATACGAATGCTCTTTATAGTGACTACCGGGTCGGTAAGTAAATGTACCACCCAGTTGAAAAATCCTATTTGGTTGAACCCTAAAAACAAAAACCATGGAAACGGGGAGAGATTTTAATTTAAATTTAACTCGACAACGAAGCTATGAAAAATTTTCAAAACCACCGATCAAAATAACTTTTGGAACCTTTTGTGTGATGTTTACTTCTCAAATATTGTAACAAACTGATCTTTTATAAGAAACTAAATACCATAAAACTATTAGAAAAATTCTTAAATTTAAGTTGAAGCTTTCTGGTCTTGTATCTTTGTTCGGCTTTTTGATCGCCTACCAGGTAAGTCAGAAAAAAGTATTGACGTTTGGAAAATCTGCAAAGTTCGGTGTTGCAACTTATGTTTAAAATGTCTTCATTTTCAGTTGTATCAAAGGCCAAAGCATTTCTAGCAACAATAACAATTATGCTAAATTATGCGCAATACTTTGAAATGACAGCTTAAAAATCCACATTTTGAGCTTTACAAGATATCGCAAATCTTGCCCACTCAGGATTCTTAATTCCACGATTTCACATTAACTTTCAATTCGTACATGATAGCGAGATTAATTTCCGACATTATCCATGTTAAAGAATTAAAAAGAAAAACAAATTGTTTTGCTGAAAATTCAGTATAATTTCGCGCTTTTATTCAAAACCAGGTAGCTAACAATACTTCATAATGTCGCTAATGGAAAGACGTTGATAGGATAATCAATGTTCTTAAATCTAATTTGATCTTTGATTCGACATCTTGAGAAGAAAAATTCAAAATCAATCAAGTATAGAATTTAAGTGATTTTTCAAACATCGAATTTTTTTTGAGTCAGCCTGTACATAAACTGCGAGCCAAGATTGTTCAAATAGGTGGCACACCTTTTGGCTCGATATTAGTGGAACATAAACTCTACATAAACAGATGCAATTACTACTCCATTGCTCGAAAGTAAGCTCAATGAAAATTCTTTGATGTTAGTTCCTGAGTTGAAAGCATTCTGGACACTACTTATTTTAGGGGAAGCAAACTCAAACGTTCAGGAATCAAGAATACGAATACCACGTGGGAGATCCAAAAATGTTAAACACTTTGAAACATTACCAAAATATGATCATGTCACCGATTTTATAATTTTTTTTTTTTACATTTGTGTCCAGAACCAAATTAATTTAACATTGTTTCAAAGTCTGGAAATAGCTTAGAATTTGAAGGAATTTGCGCTTCCGCAAACTACCTTTCAAGAGATGATGTTCAAATTAAATTCTTATCCCATACGACCACTCTGTTTGATTGCTGATGTCCGTGATAAAGCCCTTTTACAATTTAGGACTTGACATATTCCTAAATTCACCTCGGCATTCTCCTCAGTTTTCTCTTTTGTATCGTCTTCTTCTTTGGACTCGAGGGATATCTTAATAAGATCATTCTTTCTTGACTGCAGAAATTCTTTTAATTCACTGCAATATAAAATAAGGCATCATTATGCGGGGCCACGAAGGTTAGAGATTGGTGGCCTAAAATATTCCATGCTCTTTTAAACTACCGGATGAGTCAGAAAAAACGCACGGAGTTCGAAAGGCTCCTGTCCCCTGAATATCATAGCAATAACATTTGTTATTATATTGTTGAATAGCCGACATGTTGAATTAATTTCAAGAATTTTCCTGGCTGAATTGGCCAGTCTCTTTCGAAAATATGAGGGATTTTCTCGAGAAGGCCGCGTCAAAAAACCTTCAAATACGGCCTAGAATAGTGATAGAATTCCCCTATAATTTCTGCGTTGCAGCAATTACTTGCACATGCCTTGGCACGTGTTTTCCTCTTGGGAGGATGAAAAAGTCTTCCCCACCAATTTAAGAAAACTGTTCCAAGAGGATAACATGTGCTAATACATGTAATTTTCATTGCTGCTAGGAAGAAAAACAGATGAAGTTCTTATAGTCGTTTTCACTTATTTTCAAGGTTTTTGAAGGCGGTTTTCTGCAGAAAATCTTCCATAGCCATGGGAAAGAATCCCCGATTAAAGCCGGGTACATTTCTAAATCTAATTGAGCCATCGGCTATGAAACAAGACCTTTTTCATTATTATTGCTTTGAAATTCAGGGAGCAGTATTTTTCGAAGGCTGTGCTTTTTTGACCCACCTGGTGTAGGGTAAACCAAAAGTGGAACGAATACTTGTTTGTCGTATTCATCAGAGTATGAACATCACGCTTTGTTCAGTTGTTGCTTCATGCCACGTGACATACAACTAAATGCATGAAATACACTCACTGAGAACACCTACCTTGGCCTCATGATGTCTGCATCCAAATTTGCATGATGATGCTTGCAGGCAATAACAGCATTTTCTGTTGCATATTTACAAGCAGTATTAGGAAAGACTGATGGAAGGTCCGGCAAAGAGTGTACTTTACATTTAGCATTATATGCAACAAGTTGCTGGCAAGCTCCTTGTCCAATATCGGACACACTTCGTACAAGAGATGGACGCTTCTGACATCTTGAAGTACATTTTGTTAAAAGATGATTATCATGACACTGCTTTTCGTAGACATCTTGTCGGCAGACTCCGTTCATATTCTCGTCAGTTTTCTCATCTATTGCAAGATCTTCCTCGTCTCCCTGTGTTTTGAATGAATTAGAATTTACATTTATTGAAACGAGGGATAGCTTTCTAGATTCACTACACAATTTCTGCATGCTCCTTAGAACAGACATGATGTTATCATAGCTGGCCATCAAAACAACGACAACAACAACAACAACAATGAAACTGAGGGAGAAAAGTATCTAAAGTCTGTCTCAAATTAGATGTCATGTGAACATGGCCGCGAAAAAACAACTGAACAGCTTTGCATGAGCAATTTTGCGTTATCGCAAATCTCACTTGAAATCTGATTTGAGACGGACTTTAGTCTAATACCTCTCGCCCTCTGTTAGATAAAGCATCACTATCTGTGTCCAAGAATCTCATACACATGTGACCAGATTTGAAAATGGAGAGCTTCTTCAACTAAGTCTACAGCTTGGCTTAGTATAGTCCCCATGCCATCTACAACGTTATGTCTCCAAACCCTGTTTCAAATTAGATGTCACGTGAGATTTGCGATAACGCAAAATTACTTATGCAAAACAATTTAATTGCTGTTATTCGTGGGAATTTCACCTGACATCTAATTTGAGAGAGATCATAGTTTTGGTTTGGTTACTGTTGAAGGCTACAATGACTATTGTCATCATTCATGGGCATTGATATCCAATGCAATTGGTTGTAAACGAATTTTAATTCCCAATCAATCTTGTGGAAGTTTCATATCCGAGAACGTGAAGATAGAAGAAAGATTTCTGCACAATTCTGCAATTTTGAAAAATGATGCAATCAAAATAAATCAACTCCTAATTGTTACATTAAAAAGACAACTGAGACAGCATCCCCTGTGAGGCGGGTTCGGATGCCTTGACCAGTGTCAGACAAAATGTTGCCGAGTGTTCTGAATTTGATTTTGAACCACTGCACCATTCTAAGGTCAACCAGTCCATGATCATTAGTCTGCGTGCAGACTCTCGGAATAAAAAGAGGGACAAACTAGAGTCTGCGCAACTGATCCACTTTCTTTATTCGTTGACATAGCATTTTATTTCTGACCAGGTTTAATCTTCTCTATCATTCATTTTCATTTTATATTATTTAACAACGGTAGCCCCGTCAGTCCTGTGGAGACTGCTTTACAGGGGGCCGTGCAATAAGACTACAAAGTAAAAACCTAATTTACAAATTTTGCTAACTTAAGTTACATAGCAATAAAAAATTAAAAATGTCCATAACAAAATTATACGAAATTGAATCAAAGGAAAAGTGAAATCAAACTCTCTGCAGTGGCTCGTTTAACCTCGTTTTGAAGGTAGGAAGAGAGGGTGCATGTTTGACATCCAAGCTTAATTTGTTCCAAAGCTTAGGTCCACGAAATGAAATAGACTTCTGCCCATTTGACGTTTTGAAAAGTGGAACATGCAAGTAACTTTCGGTGTTTCTCAGCCTCAGCTGAGTTGAGTTCATTTTGGGCTGAGTTCTTTATAAACAGCTTAGACAGATATTCCGGAGCAAGACCATTTGTTGACTTGTACATTATAGTCGCTGTTTCATTTTAAATGATGCCAGAAATTGTTGGCCATTTCAGCCTCTTAATCAGACAAGCTGCTGAAACATCATAGCTGCTATTTGTAACAATTCTGGCAGCACGATTTTGCAACTTTTGGAGGGTCTCAATTTGAATTTTCCCACAACATCCCAACACGAGCAACAATAGCGAAAATGGGGCTCCACAATTCCTCTGTACATTTTACTTAGTGTTTCCTTTGGGAGAAATTTCTTTGCATACTTCAAAAAACCTAAGTCTCGAGAGACTTTAGTTCTCATGCAGTTTATATGTTCATCCCAAACAAGATGACTGTCCAACTGAACACCGAGGTATTTGGTGTTCTCAACGACCTTCATCTGAGTGCCATTTATAGAGAAGGAAGGCTGCTCAACGACTTCATCAGAAATCATTTTAAGCTTTGGACGGGATCCAACTACCATTGCGTGAGTCTTAAGGACATTCAAGGATAGTTTGTTTCCCTGGAGCCAATCTTTTAAACAATTCAGATCTTCGTTCATAAATTGGTTCAGATCGTCTATATTTTTTGATGCATATGAAAGACTGGTGTCATCTGCATACAGTCACGTTACAAATTCGCAGAGCTAAAGGGAGATCATTTATATAAATTAAGAATAGCAGGGGACCAAGGCATGAGCCCTGAGGAGCATCACACGTGACATCCTTTATCTGCGAAAATGCACCATTTACTTTGCAGAATTGCCGTCTATTTTTCAGATATGAAGCAAACCAAGAAAGTTTCAGATCACTGATACCATACTTAATTAGCTTTTTTAGGAGAATATCATGATCTACCGTATCAAATGCTTTCTTTAGGTCATTGAATACATTTGCTGTGTATTTTCCGCTATCCATATTTACGTACCAGTCGTTAGTACTCGCGAGCAGACAGGTTACCACAGATTGTAGCAAACGGAAAGCAGATTGGTTTGAGAAGAGAAGCTTATTTTTGATCAAAAATGCGTTTACTTGATTATGGACCAACTTTTCGAATAGCCTAGCTAGAAATGGCAAAACAGATACAGGCCTATAGTTTGAACTGTCATCCTGTTGACCGCTCTTCAAGACAGGGGCAACTCGCGCAATTTTCCAGGTATCTGGAAAAACTCCAGTGGCAAGGGAGAGGTTGAAAATGTCGCATAGGGATTCAGCTATCACAGGAAGTCCAATCTTCAAGAAAAAATTGGCCAGACCATCAAGGCCAAAACCCTTTGAGGTGTCAAATTTTCCGAAAACTCTTTCGATTTGAGGTATACTGACAGGCTCGAAATGAAGTTTCAAACTTTTTGGATTAACCTCGTACTCATTTGATAAGAGAGGGTTTGATGCCTCAGGTATTTTGTCACTGAGGTCTACGGAATGCATTGCACACATAGTTTGTATTGCTTTGTCAAACGTTTCCTGATTCCAGACATACGACGTTGTTTGCTTCGAAGACGCCATTTTGAAAACTAAGGAAGACGATAGAATTTCCCCAAACCAATCAAATTTGGTTCTTTGATTATTAGGAACCTCTGAACAAGACCCCGGCCGGCAACTTACATGGGCCTACTTACATAGGACTACATACGAGGGAAAATTAAAGTTTTCTCCCTCGTCCCCGTCTGGTCTGAGAGTCTGCACGCAGACTAATGATCATAAGTTATGACGTATGAGGTCAATCTAACTTCAAAATGTCCTCAATGCAGTAAAAACACGCATAAGAACCATAATTTCTTCAGCTTAGCCTAGCGAACGTTCTTCATTCTGGTGTTTAAAGTTGAGGTATAGTGTTATGAAGACGGCATGTTCTATGCAAAAATCATATAAATGACATACTTAATGTATCTACAATCGTGGCGAAAAGGTTACTGGACAGTCACTAAAGAAGGCATAAAATGCTACCTCTTTAGAGTTCTAGCCCTCTCTTGGTTTCGAAACCCCTCCCCCCGAAGTAAATGTTGTATTTTTCCATCAACAAACTGTTCTTGAACTTTCCTAAAAGTTCTTAAAAGTTGTTATTCTTATATGCGGGTTTTATTGAATATTTCATTCTTGTCCAGAAAGCACAGCATGTTCTGCAATACTCACTTGGAAATTTAGTCACTTTTATGTTTCTATAATCCGAAATCTACAAAGCTCAAACGACTGTGCCAAATTTCTCTTGCAGATGTCAGACCTAGCTAGACCATAAGCTGATAAAGCTCATGAAAAATTTTCAATAAGGTTCTAAGAACGGTTTGCAAAAATAGAGGTAAAATGTAGGTTATCATCGCTTTGGAGCAAAAGCCTCCTACCAATACTCTGAACTTACCAACGTTTTAGTCAAGAGTGCACGCCTACGCTTAAAATACGATAAGAGAAGCTAGGAGAAGTTAGCTAAGAAATATGGTCATTAACAAAATGACGGCTCAGCAAAGGAAACAAAAGCTGGCCATGATCTCTGTTACGTAAGGAACGAAGATTGCAATTGTGATCTACACTCATGATTTATAAGAACCCATTTAAAAGAAATTGTAGAATCCTCTAGTAAACTATACTCGAAGAAATCAGAGGTCAATTCGAAGTTAATAAATGTTTTAACTATTTTAGATTAATATTCTATTTTTCGTTTTTATTTGCAAGTCGTCAAAGCAGATTGATACATCCAAAATTGCTTGGTTAAAGCTTGGAAAATCTCTTGGTTAAAGCGTCGTTTATGACTAATTCGTGTAATTTTCTTGGCTCAATAAGCTATACTAAGCGGTCCTAAACGAAATATGGCAAATTATGCAACTTCGCTTTTATGAAAAAGTAAGAAGCTCTAGAAGAAACAGTCACTATAAGAATTATGACCGAAATTAAGATGCCCTACTACAAAGGCCAAAGTCAATCTTTTCCTAAGAAAATGAGTGAATGGTTGATACATCCAAAATTGCTTGGTTAAAGCTTGGAAAATCTCTTGGTTAAAGCGTCGTCTATGACTAATTCGTGTAATTTTATTGGCTCAATAAGCTATACTAAGCGGTCCTAAACGAAATATGGCAAATTATGCAACTTCGCTTTTATGAAAAAGTAAGAAGCTCTAGAAGAAACAGTCACTATAAGAATTATGACCGAAATTAAGATGCCCTACTACAAAGGCCAAAGTCAATCTTTTCCTAAGAAAATGAGTGAATGGTTGATACATCCAAAATTGCTTGGTTAAAGCTTGGAAAATCTCTTGGTTAAAGCGTCGTCTATGACTAATTCGTGTAATTTTATTGGCTCAATAAGCTATACTAAGCGGTCCTAAACGAAATATGGCAAATTATGCAACTTCGCTTTTATGAAAAAGTAAGAAGCTCCAGAAGAAACAGTCACTATAAGAATTATGACCGAAATTAAGATGCCCTACTACAAAGGCCAAAGTCAATCTTTTCCTAAGAAAATGAGTGAATGGTCCTGGTCAAAGTGCCAACGTAGACTTCTGTTGTCTGTATTTATATTGATTACAGTTACTATTGTCAAAGGAACTGTAGCAATCGAACTTCGAAGGGCTGCGTACTTGGATTTGTACAGTTAAATAATTAGGAATTGATAAAGTAATGAAAAATGCGATATGGTAAATTATGCAAATTATGCAAATTATGTTTTCTGCTGTCTTTTATTTCCTTTAGTTTACTAAACTTGATAAAACCAAGGTCAAACGTCGAAATCGTATTAGACACGGAATGCTGTTTACGTTGTCGCAGCAATTTAAAAATCCACTAGATCAAAGCCGTTGCCACTTTTACAAGGATGGAACAGTTCTGTCTGAAGGGTATGCATTAACATCATATCATATTGTAAAGAGCTCCATTCTTCGGACTTCTAGTACTGTTTCATAGGAGTAGTAAGGTTAACCCTTGTCTTGGAATTTGGTTTTAGAGTTTTTGAGGCGTACGTTTCACGCAGGAAATTGTTATGCATATGGTAGAAACCATTGTGTCTCGTGATAAAATTCTGGTAAACACAAAGGTTCCAATCAAGTGGACTGTAAATTATAGGTCGACTAAAGCGAAGGGCTGATTCTAATCTCTGTAATTCCAGAGTTTGAACAACAATACCTAAAGCACCACGAGGTTTTCTGCTGTGAAGATAATTTATTTGCATATTTCAGAAAATCCAGCTTAAATTGAAAAGCAAATTTCGGTTGCAAGCACATTGTATCTCACGCAACATATCCATAAACGACGCTTTTATCATAAAAAATTGACAAAGTAGAATAGATTCCTTTAAATGTCAAATCACTATAAGCTACCTGGATCGGGCTTTATTGGATCGTTCAGCAAAAAATTACGCATTCTTGAAGAAGCTGACAACAGTTAAGCCGCAACTTAGGCCATTAAGGTTCCGCTTGGCTGTAAACGATTGGCCTGGTCGTACAGTCTGACTGAGCGATAAATGAACGAAATAAATACTTCAAACAAATGTTTGTAAAAATGGACGTCGGTAAAAGAAATGGAAAGTGAATGATTAATAAGGATATAAAATAAATGAGATTAAAGGTCTAGAGGAGAAGATATAGACAGTAGGAATTCTAGCTGAAATGCTGATACCTGTTTATCATTTTTTTGCTTAATCTGTAGTTTCGATTTTGGCTCTATCATTGCACGAAGTTTCTGAAATAGAAGGGTACAGGAAATTCACGCTCCGAGAGTTAAGTGGCAGTCTTTTAACTAGCCAGAAGATCTCCGAAAAATATCGAAAATGTATCAATTGTTTGATAAAATATACTGCAAAAAGGATGCAACTGGCTCGAAAGTTTTACCTTCGTCATCTGACTATGGCTTCAACTTAACTACCGAGTGAGTGAACCCACACGTTAACCTTTTGGAAAATCGTAGAAATTAATCTAAAAAGCCGATCCCAAAGATTCTTGCTTTTAATCTGTTGATGGAAGTCTAACATCAATTTAGAGATCAGTTGTCGAAATAGCGATCAGAATATCATATTTTTGGTCAGTTTTCCGTTCTAAACAGCCTTAACAACGTTTTCCCCACGAGAGATGAATAATGAATGGATTGCTTTTTTAAGTTCAAGGCCCTATTGTTTTAGGCCGTAAAAGTTTGCATTTATTTAAGACAAAACAGTTATTACAGGTTGTCTTGTAAGTAAAACCCCGACCAGCCTTTGGATAGGCCCAACAAAACCTTTAAAGCTGATGTCACATTACAATCACATTTATTTCACCTAAATGCTAAAAAAGATACCTAAACGTTGTCTGTAAATTCAAAAACTAGACTTTTATAAATGTATTAAAGACCCATAGCTAACCATGATCCTTTGCGGCCCCAAGGTCGACTTTTGTATGATCTGAAAGTCGTTTCTGGCCTAAGTTCTGTTTGTTTTGCTTTTCATTTGGCGCGCAAAGGATCATGGTTAGCAATGGGTCTTTAAAGCAAGACTCTTCGAGATTGGCCTATTTGATTAATTCCTACAATTTTCCAAAAGGTGCAAGATTTTTACTCATTCGGCATGAGAGTCAAAGTGTGATTAAGAATCACTTTATAATATGTATTTTCCAAAAGAAGTATCAACTCACGGTGATAATCAGTTTTAGGAGGGAAACAGACTTTTAAGTTATCATATTGTTGGAAGTAATAAAACACATTTTTCACATTTCGGTGCAAAATAGCGTATCAAAATTTAAGAGAAACGTCTCAAAGTAAATAGGAGCCTAAGACCAACCAAGAATGCTGAATTTCTGAAAGTTGATAGCACGATTTTTTCAAGTGTAACTTTTCAAACAATGGCTACGGATGGTTGCCTANATTGGCCTATTTGATTAATTCCTACAATTTTCCAAAAGGTGCAAGATTTTTACTCATTCGGCATGAGAGTCAAAGTGTGATTAAGAATCACTTTATAATATGTATTTTCCAAAAGAAGTATCAACTCACGGTGATAATCAGTTTTAGGAGGGAAACAGACTTTTAAGTTATTGAAGTGAACTCCATGGTGGAAGTAATAAAATGTATCTTTCACTTTTCAATGTAAATTAGCACATCAAAATTAAAGAAAAACGTCTCAAAGTAAATAGAAGCCTTAGAACAACCAAGAATGCTGAATTTCTGAAAGTTGATAGCACGATTTTTCCAAAGTATAACTTTTCAAACAATGGCTACATCCTGTTGCCTAATCCGGTATTCTCTGAGCTTTTGATTCTAAGACTTTCTTTAATTCGAAGAAATAGAAGTTCATTCTACTAAAAATCTTTCCCGCTCTGCTACCTTTATCAACACCTCGAAATATGGTTGGCTGCTGTTGGTTGCCGACACAAACTTCTGGAAAAAAATCCAGGAGGAATCCGAGATGTCCTAGTATTTGTTTCCAATTTATGACGAACTGAATATCGAAATGCCTTACTCATAAATTTCTGGACAATTAATTAATACGTGGAAAAGTAACTAGAAACATCAAGCGCTTTTTGGAAATTTTGCATTCCTTTGAAACTCGTCTTTAGAACATCAGCTGAGTTGTGTTTGTCTGACACTGGTCAAAGCTTAGAACAACCACGATAATCAAATTATCGAGGCAAATTTTCTCTTTCGGGATTTGAAAACAAATCCCCAAGTTTCATTCCTATGTTATGGTTTTTATTTCCATTTCAAATCAACTCTTGATGATTAAAACGTTCAAAATTAGTTTTGACTATTAAAATTTCAAAATTAAACTTTATCTTTTAGATTTCAAAATTTAGCATCGATCGTTAAAATTTCAAGTGATGCTCTGGGGGTTCAGATCTTTAATAATACCTTTTTAGCCATCTACCAAATTTAAAGATAACTTTATCTAACAAGAATGCAATTTAAATTTAAATGCAAACTGACAGTTATTTTGATCAGGACTTCTTTTAAAAATGGATGAGAATATTTATGCGTCATTCCACGGCACTTTGTCTTCTCTAGGGCCGCCTGACATGCGCTTGAACAAATGTGGATTTCTCGAAGATAAGACAGACAATTTTCTTTAAAATTCTTTTCTTTTGAAATAATGGTATCAGTTGGTATTTCCAGGCAATCATTAGGCACACAAAGTCAGTTAGTCACTCAAAGTTGGCACACAAACGTAAGTGTTAGTAGTGAATGTATGTGCATTGATGTATGTTGAAAAGTAAAGTATAGTGCATATTTAATTTACTCCAAATCATTTAACATCTTAACAAAATAGGATGCCCCGATTGCTCTACCGTACAGTGTCCGATGCCTGTTCATACTGATAGATCAATATCAAGGGCGGCAAATTTCTTTTTGATCTCTTCTTCTTCTCGACCAATGAAATAAGCAGTAAGAGCAGCCAAAATAGTTTGAGGCTGCACGAAGGCTACTGAAATGCGTACCGAGTGTATGTTCAACACGAATTTTTGAAGCAAGTAATCTTCACAGGTGCAATAGAAAAACTAACTTTTACTATTAAGAGGCATTTAAAAGATTTTTTTAGTTTACCTTTTTCTGAGTCACATTGCATTGAGAAAAAAAACTAATTGTTTTAAGTATTTCTGTAATTTTTTGGTTATTTTAACTTGTTAACGAAGTAATTTTAATCACTTTGTAGCTCAGAGGCAATCTTTTGTAGCTTAAAGGCAGTCTTAACCACTACACAGTTTAACGTTAAATTTGGATTAATTTCAGCAACTGCGTCACAACTAAGCTTGATTTCTTGCCAGTAATTATCAACACATGGGATTCTTTAATCTAACATCATAAGGGTTTGTAAAAATCATATCCATATAACTTCTTCAATTTCTTATGGTATAAAAACCTAAATTATTTATTCGAAACGCCCTTCCTACCTTGGCATGTTCTTTCCTTTGTTGATTAGTCTGCACTGCAGCACTGCAATGATGCCTGTTTTACAGTCCAGCAATCATTTCACGGCCAACCACAGTTGCTGTGTTCTTTAAGGCGGACTTCCAAAGCAGTACTTTTCGTTGGCGACCAGCGCGCTTGTTTAGCTCGCATGCTCGTTAACACACGAGCATGCGCACTGGACAAGCACGCTGGTCGCCGATTACAACTACTGCAGTGGAGGTAGGTCGGTCTTTATATTGCATATCGAATAGATGAAGCATGATTGTCCCCAATAACAGAGATGAAGCAAGTGCCGAAATTGCAACAATAGCATCTGCTATTACTGTTTATAATATAAATAAATAAAAAATAACATTAGGCTGGAAAGTGCAAATTGCTCTTCAGCCTAGTTTTACAAATACTACGGAAGGGTGCTTGTTTGATATCCAAAGTCTTTGCACCCCGGAAAGATATAGCTTTCAGCACACTGCAAGTGTTCCTCCTTGGAAGCCAGATAAACCCAGGCTGTATAAGAAATTGGATCAACAAGCAGTGCAGCGTGTGGCGAAAGCAATAAAACTTGGTAATTTCTATCTATAAAATACTTAGAACGCCATAAAAAATATAATAAGAAATTGGTTGATCAAATTTAGTAGCATTTCTCTATCTTTTCGCAGGTTAAATTTTGTACAGATTTGTAACTCGTTCTGAGGTAGTTGATGCTATATTTAAAAATCGCCCTTCCATCTTTTGTAACAAGTTAGCTAAGAAATCGGGTTCCAAAGAAAGCTTCGAGGTTCAGTCTGCTTACATTTGAGAGGTTCACACCAGCAAATGAGTCTCTCGTGACATGCCATTTAACAGTGACAGATGCTATTGTTACGAAAATATAGCCGTAAAATTATTGCAGCATGCCAGGTGCACCAAAATAGATAATCCATATCTCACAGGCCAAAACAAATCATGCTCAGGACTAATTTCGAAGATTAAATTGTGATCCGCAGTCGAGTTACTAAAATAAACTGGCTTCTGCTCATTTGTTCGTGCAGCTGGTTCTGAAGTTGCACACTGTTTCGAAAAAATCTTATTCAAAGACTGCCGCGAAAAGACAAGAATCTCGACCAAAATCATTGCAATAAACGGTTTAAGCTGATCTTAACCTATTAATAGCAGCTAAACCGATTAATAGCAGATTTTGTAAAATAGGAAAAACATTTTCGAGCATTGATAAAAATCTGCAAGTAGCCGAGCCGAAAATTCAGATAAAATGGTAAAGTTAAAATATCGGCTATTGATAACAACTTCAACCTCTGCAATCATTCCAATCAATTCCAATGCTTAATTTTATCCGGCCGGCCAGACGAGGATACATTTTAGTGCAACGGGTCTAACGTCGGCAATAACTTCAATCTCAGTGATGCGTCTCCCATACTATGAGAATGCCACGAAGCAATAAAACGACAATGCACAATTGTGCCTTAAAGTAACTTACAGGGTCGTTGGAAAATCCTTCTACCAGAATAGCTACGAGGAGATTGAACAGAATATAGTTGCCAAGAGTCATAAGTATGATGAAATAAAATGCTGCCCATTTTGATGTAAATCGCATTGCATCGTACATAACACTTGGCCAGTCTTCTTGGGTCAATACCTAAGGAGCAAATACTGCGTTATCACGAGAAACTGGATATTTGCAGAGCAGCATTAGGGGCCGATTACATGGAGCGGGCTAGCCCGGTTAACCGAGGTGAAAGTTTTCACCCGGGATCCCGGGGTCAATAGCAGTTACAGTGTTTGAGAGACTTTCGATTACATGGCAGCCCGGTTAGCCGAGATCTCGTCTGCTGCCTACCGGGCTAGCCCGGCAAAACGGGCTGGAAGTTACACATTCTTCTCATGTAATCGATTCAAGACCGGGCTAGCCCGGCAAAGCGGGCTGAGAAATCTGCAACGCATGCGCTTTA
>REGM01000053.1:397496-416710 GCA_004194415.1 Aurelia aurita | reverse complement strand
AAAAAGTAAATGTGTAAACAGGTGCATATAAATTATAGGATAAGAATATTTTGTACAAAAAAGTTTGAGGAAGTAATGTTTTTTAAATAAATTGTTTGTATTGTTCTGAAAGTTGCTGTTGTTGTTTTTCACCTAAGTTGTCTTGGCTCACATTCTCTGCCACATGGGGGGCTTCTTCTTCTTTTATTCCCACCTTGGGGGTTGTTATGCTGGTTTCTTCTTTTGTTTTTGTTTCGTCTTATTCCTCTGGCCTTGTTGAAGGCCTGTATTTTTGCCCTTTTTAGGTTTTCTTGAATTGGTGTTGGGTTGAATATATCATTTGTTGTTATCATAAGTGTATTGATTTTGATTTCTGCCATGTGATGGAAGTTCCATGCAAATCCCTTGAACACAGCCACTCTTGACTCGTAGTAGGACTTCAACTGGAGGGAGGTGGCTGCAGAGGTCTTCGAACAGATGGTCCGGGACTTTGTTGTTTGCTGGCATTTCTTCTGTCAGCTCCCTTGGGCATGGTTGAGGTATCTGGTATGATGTAATACAGTCTTGCAGATCCTCTCTTGTTGCTGATTTTGGTTGCTCTTGTGAGGGCCAAGGACAGTGATGTTTCCCTTGGTGGCTTTTTGTTTTTATTTTTTGATAGGGTCAGCTTGTTTGTGCTCTTTTGCTTTTTAGTTGTTTCGTTGGTGTCTGAGGGGTAGTCTTCGTGGTCCATCAACTCGGTTTTTTGCAGCAGTTCACCTGTTGTTCTTATTCCTGCTTGGCGTTGGGCAGGAGGTATTCCTCTTATTGATGTAAGTGCGGTTCGAGAAACTCCATCCGTTGCTATGGGTAAAAGAGGTAATATCATATTAGTTATGTGCAAGTCGCAAGATCAAGCATCAATAAAGATCAGAGCGTTGGCTCCCTTGGCGTATTTTTGAGATTACACAAACAGAGTTTTTCAAAGCTACCAAGAAGAGTGCCAGGCCACTGGCCGATAATATGTTTCTCACACTGATATGCCTTTGTTGTGGCAAACTTCCTTAGTTGTCTCTTTCTACAACTTTATCTTTATTTTAGGCACCGTAAAGCATCTTAATAGAAACAAACACATGTCATAGCCCTTATTGCATGTAAATCAAGCTCAATGTACGACATATAATCACTCAAGATAGGCTGCGTTAGGTTAGGGCCTAAGCGATCTCCCAACAAATCTCCAGGTTCACACAGCAAAATACAGTAAAAGAAGCGGGTTTTTACCAAAATCGGAGTTTCCTAAGTTTTTTCGATGGTTTCCAATTAACAAAATATCAATTTAACCTACCTTATTTGATTCACAGTGCGAATAACAGTGATCCGATCTGCTTCCTTATTCAGTATCCTCATTGTAAACACTGCATCGAGGTCTCAAAAGTGGTCCCAACAAGATGGCCGCCGCGACATTTGTGTGGCTTCACTTTTGAAACAAAAGAAGCTCGATCCAGAGACCTAGAGCCATTATACCACTCAAACGGACACACTTGAGTGGCATAATGGCTCTAGGTCACGTCACTCTGCCGCGCGCTCCGCGCTCGATGTATCACAAATGAAATGAAAAATAAAACTCGATGCATCATTGGAAAATCTAATTTCTAATTCAGAGTTTCCTAAAGCCCGTGATCAGACCATCGCAAAAGATGACTGTCAAAAATTTTACTGATTTAATATTAAAAAATCGATCTTCTTATAAACAAAAATAAATCTGAAACGAAATGTGTGAGAAGCTCAAAAGACAAATGACAAAAATAATGTATTCAGGAAAACACAAATATGGACTACCTGCCGGATCTAATTATTTTCTTGCAAGCTGTTCTTATTTTATTCGAATTGCAGGATATCTATGAAAGTCTCAAGCAAAAGAAAGTATTCCCAGGTCTCAAATCGAAATCAAATTTATCAATTTTCTGTATTTGGAAAGAACGAGTGTAGGCTCCAAAAAGAATAAAGAAATTCTCGCATCAAAGGAAATATAGTCAGGTTGCAAGGCGTTAAAATATCGCGACTTTAGGCATAATAAATCAATATGAACAAGAGAAAGGATGCTCGGAAACGGCCAGGATTTGCAAAAGAGGCAGACGAGCGAGTAATTATCACTTTTAAAGAAAGAAGAGGTGAATGGCAAAACAGACACATAAATAATTGATTTTGGCTCCAATGGCGGGAAGACACGGCTTTTGCAACAGAATATGATCAAATGCACGGGTCATTAGACTCAAGAAAGCAGCCAGCCATATGATTCCCAAGAGAATAAAACATTATTAATAGTTTGAAAAAATCACTAAAACTCAACCAGAAAAGGTGTTTAAAAAGTTTTCTTTCTGTTATAAAAGCAAAAGGTCCACTCCAGTTTTGAGGAGAGCTTGTTTATTGAAAGCTTATTAAAACAGAAACGATTTTGATGAATTGTTTTGGAAGCTAGGACTCCGTCACAGAATTTCTGTCAGACCATGATTTGTAGTCTTCTGATAGGCCACATCACACAGATTGTTCTTTTTTTTCCTCAAAATGCCAGCGTTATTTTAAAGATAACTTCTTCTATATCACAGAGGAATAGACAAAACATTCACATGTTGTCAGATTGTAGACATATAAGCAGATTTCGAAAAGCCAATAGATATTTTAGCTATTCTAAAAAAGAGTCTGGATCGAGCGATATTTTTATACATTTTTATACGGAAGGCTCGATTGAGTGGCGTTAGAGATTCCATCACCTTCGTGCACATTCAAAAATTCTACAAAATGTATAAAAATATCGTTCAATTCAGACTCTTTTTACAATAGCTAAAAGGTCTATTTACAGTTGATTCACCCCGTCTATCAAACTAAAAGCAGAGAACGACGAAAACCTGCCTAGAGCATTGCAGGTTAGTTTGCAGTAATTGCGACGGAGATCCTTCAAACAAAGTGGACCACTTCTTTTCAAGAATTTAATAAATGATAAAACTGAAATTTCATTTGAAAAAGGATTAATGCGAAAATCAACTTTTGGTGATTGAATAATATTTTTCTAGGAAGCATGGCTATATTGAATTTGAATGATGTCACAATAATGGACATTTACTGGATGTCATCGCTCTAGGACGGTAGTTCTCAGGGAAAAGATGGTTTTAAGCCCTAGCCAAATAAGCAAACATACGAACTTTGCTTCCGTAGCAAATTTTTGTCCATTTGGCCACGTTGAAAAATATTGCTTGATGAACAGAAAAAACATTGCACACAACTCATGTTTTATTTTGGTTGCAAAGCAGTGTTTGCGGCGTCACTTAAGGGGGAAACTTTGCGTTGCAAGGAAATCTCAAATTTTTGACAAACAATATTTGCTCGTTTGGATAGGGTTTTAGCTTTTAGCATTTTTCTAAAACTTTTCAAAACAGAGCGCCATAAAATTTTCAAAACAGAGCGCCAATTAAAGGGCCTACTAATCTCGCCTTTTAATCTCTTCAGTTTCCCAGGAAAGTGTTGCCGAACCAGTTAAGTCCATTTTATATGGCTTTACGAGAAGGGAAAACATTCCCATGGGCCTTCTTTCAAGTTAACAGTCAAGCTGATTCTTAAAGGACCCATGTTAAATAAGACATGAGCGCAATATTTTTACTAAGAGATTTGCCCGTTTTCTATCAATAAATCAGTTTCATTGGAGTATTTCCGCTAGTTTCACAGGAATAAAGCTCGGCTAAGCTATATCGACCACGAGAAAAAAATCTCCCACGACAAATACTCCTGCGACAACTCCGTAAATGGTGGCTAATGTAAATGTGGAAATAAAATTAGTTAAATCGTTCTTAAGGATAGTTCACTTGGGTCAACATTTGTTGGCAACATTTATGCCAACATGGTTCCCCATAAATGTTTCGTATCTGTTCGAATACTATTTCCAAAATGTCAACAACATTTTCAACAAGAATGAACATGTTCATTCTAGACAATATTGTCGGTGATGTTGATGAGAATCTAGCCAATCAAGAGAGGTCTTTCAAATCATGTGATCCCTTGAGATATCTCAATGATAGGTGAAGAAACTTGAATGAGTTTCTATGATCGTGTTTATTAACATAACCAACAAATGTCGGGAGCAGATGTTGCTTTGCCCACAAATGTTGCCCACAAATGATGGCAGCAGAGTATCATGTGTAATGGTCTTTAAGGTATCGATGAGTTTGCTTAAATCATGTTTCTGAAAATGCTTGAAGTGGTCTCAAGTCGATTACAAATCGATCAGTTATCACCTTCGATGAAGATTTCAATCGTTTATACCACTAGAAACAGAAATGATTTGCTTAAATTTCCTTTTCATGTTCCGGGTTTTGATGAACACTTTTGGAACTTCTCCAAGCATTTACAGAAAGAGCTGCAAAGGAATTGCAAATACTTTTAGAATAAAAGCCCGGCCGGTATTTTGATGAAATAAATAGCTCGATAATTGACATATTTCTGACAATGGCTCGAAAATTCTGTAACTGATTGAAGGCTGCATTAATAACATGATACCAGAAAAAGAAAACGATCTTACAAGAACATGTAGAAACTTAAAGTACCATGCTAATAAAAGCCGATTCTCTCTGAATAACTGAATGCAAATAAAACAGTTTGCAATAATAAACCTATAGAAGAATTTGTAGGTTTATTTGAAGGAGTTTTGTCAATTTCGAGGTCAATTTTGCAACGTTTTTGGAAGAAACAACAGTAAATTTATCTAAAAGCAGACATTCTAAACATATTTATTAATTATTTCGCTAAGCTATAACTTTAAGTAATGAATTTGAAAGAATTTTGTCAATTGGGAACGTTTTTGGAAGAAACAATTGTGCATTTGTCTAAAAGCAAAAATTCTGAATATATTTATTGATTCTGATTGGCCGAGCTAAGCCTTTGACTGAATGTATTTGAAAGAAAATTGTCAATTTTGCAAGGTTTTAAGACTTTAACTAATGTATTTGAATATTTTTTCAATTTTGCAAGGTTTTTTGGAAGGAATAGCAGCATATTTATCTAAAAGCAGACATTCTGAATATATTTACAGATTCTGATTGGCTAAGATAAGCGTTTAACTAAATGTATTTGAAATAATGTTGTCAACGTTGCAACGTTTTTGGACGAAACGGCAGCATTGTTATCTATAGGTAGATGCTCTACATATATTTATAAATTCTGATGGGCTAAGCCTGTAATTAAAGAGCAACGAGTTTAGAATATGCAAAATATTGCAGAAATTGATCTGCACAGAAATTGACCTGCGGATACTAAATTTATGAACAACAACTTGTAAGTCACTGCATCCGCTTCTATGAAACTTTGTGAAGAAACGATTAGATTACTATGCTTTGCAGGGTAAGGTGGGGGGGGGGGAAATGGCTCAGAAGGGGCCAAAATCGGACATTGACAAATTTATGCAATTCATTGTCCTTGCGATATAGTTGACGAAAATCTTTACAACCAAGGACACCCTGCCTCAATTTCAGAAACAACAAATCAAGTAATCCATTTTGCTAGGTGGATTTCAAGCTTGTTGAAGTTTGCCAGCTCTACTTCGATAAGATTGAAAGCTTTTGAAGTGAACAGAACTTTAAAGACTCTGTGCTTCCCAAGCGTGCAAGCCATCAACATATCATATTGTCCGTAAACAACGTATTTCGAACACATCCTTCAATTATTTTTAGAAATGTCTGGTTAATGTCTGTTGTTTGAGTTCAAAAGCAATGACGTAATGACATAACGACGTTCATTTGAAGATGGAAAAGATAAAGCAGCCTCTTGATTGCTAGGTATACAATGATTTTCATACAGTATGAAAATAATTGTGAGACGGCAAAGGATCATGGGGAGCACAGGGTCTTTAATATTGTCGAATAAAACTACCAGGTGAGTTAGAAAACAAGCCCCGTTTGAAAGGCCACTGTTCCCTATATATTAAAGTAGTAGCATTGGCAAATTAACAGTTTTAGCTGACATGTTCAATTAGATCTCAAATTTGCCTGGTTCAAATCAGCCACTTCGTTCTAAAATTATGAGGAATTTTCTGGAAATGGCCACTTCAAAATCCCTACAAACGCCAAAACATGATGATCAAATTTCGTCGGTTTTCCTGCCTGACAGTAATGACAATTACAATTGTTAGCACATGTTTTCCTCTTGGGAAGATGAAATCTGCCGGAATAATTTTGTTATTCTCCTGGGGATGACATTTTCATCTTCCCAAATGGCTAACACGTGCTAAAGCATGTACAAATCATTGCTGTAGGGTAGGGTGGGGTAATGTGGGTCTACGGGGTAAAGTGGGTCTATTGAGCTTTTTGCTCAAAATATCCTTCCTCGTCAAATCGAAGATAAGTTAGCTATTTTTCTTGTAATGTCTACATAATAAGCTGCCTTTTCATATGAAACATTTGTCTTAGATGTATCTCCATTCGTTTTATAAAATAATTTTACTGAACGGCCTACTGTGGAAGAATTTCAAAGCCTAGAAAAACTTTCCCCTGCCACTGTTATTTTGCTTTTCTGGTCCATTAAATGAACATGAGGTGAAAGTTTGGTCTTTTGCAAACGAAATAACGTTTATTTAAAAGTCATTGAAGTGATAGTTCTTTTGCTGTATATTTTTTTACAAAGTGGGGTAATGTGGGTCTACTGAGAATTCAGTCATAACTCAAATTCAACGAAGCCTTGAATTGCTTAAAATTTCGCACCTATATTCATCCTGCCACGTTGTTTTGTGTCTAAAATGTGAAAAAAGGCTTTGCTTTACGGCAGTTGCTGTCTTGTAACCAGTAAATCGGTGTAAACAAACTGCAAAAGTTTTTATTTGATCATTACTATCAAATTCGATCACGGCCTTCCAAGTCAAAACGATTGTGGATCACCGCATAAGGACTGTAGGTTTATTTTCGTCGCGGGTAAGGGATTGCTTGCAATAAAAGGCAAATGTTAGCACTTTATCGAACAGAAAATAGTTGGGGAATATGATTTCATTCATTTTTCAAATCATTTATCTTTTAACATTCCCTTATTATACGAGTTTTGAAAATAGACCCACTTTTCCCGCTCGTCGGGAAAAGTGGGCCTATTTTAGTTGCCTAAAAAGATAATTTTTTTAAAATATGTAACTGCTTCTATCAGAGCTGAGATTTTTTGGGAAGACACAAGAAGCACTGAATGTCAATTAAACGNNNNCAAATTTGCCTCCACCTCCAAACCAGAGCTTTGGCGTTTTGGCCTAAGCAAATTGTTAAAGCACAGCCAATAAATCAACCATAGACTTGGAAAAATTTGAACCAGGAGAAGAAAAATGAAAAATTGCACAACAAATGCGTTTCACAAAATATAATTTACGTGACGCTTATCATCAAGGGAGCTCCGAAGTAAATTTTATTGATTTTAAGTGAAACAAATTGTGGATATTGCTTAGGCCAAAACGCCAAAGCTCTGGTTGGGAGGTGGTGGAAAAATGTGTCCTTTGAAGATTTATATCTCTAATCTCAAAGCACCAATGTCAGCAAACAAGGTATCTATGTTCAAGTTAACTATCGAGTAATGTTTTAAAAATGATTTCGGATTTATTCATGCTAAATTCTGATCGTTAGGGTTGACCAAATCTGTATACTTTTTTTGGGACACCCGGTACTCTAGGCTCAATTAAAAATTGCCAAATCGTGCTACCTGGACTAAAGAAGCTAAGAAATTTTTGTCATTTGCAGCTTTAATTTTCCTAGCTAGGTCACTCAAAAATGTTTTGACAGTGTGCAGTATTGACGAATGTTTTCATATTTTTTTGAGTGGGAATTCTGTTGTACTTGATTGAAAACATGCTGGGCTTCTTTGAAAGCCATTAAAAAAAATTAATTCTCTACGTTCAGAGCATTAAAATTAAACAAACTCCTTAGAAACATTTTGAAGTTTCTTATAAAAAATATTTGTAGTCCTTTTGCTTTCTCGAACGCAATATCGATCCGGTGAAAATCTTATTTTGCAAATGTTGCGTTAAGTTATTCTGTGACAAAATGATTGGAACTAAAATTTAAAACAAACTAGCTTTATATTAAACTTGGACCTACTCCAGTATCATGGTTGATAGGTTGATAGCTGTACGGTCTTACTCTTAGTGCAAACCGAATTTTAAAATTGCAAATAAAATTTGCAAAATTATTTTATGTTGAACTTACATATCTTGCAGCAAAAATCTCCAATAGTTGTAAGGCCTTGCTCTTCAGCGAAAATCAACAAGCAGGTCCCTAGAGCTGACAGCACAAGTTGTATCGCGGTGGAAAGTAAATGGCTGGGAAGCGGCTGGGATTCAGTGAACAAAGGACAAGAATAGAGCAACGACTGACGCAAAACAAAAGGATTTTGAATTCCAGGAGAACAGATGTTCGAACAGTATGAATGAGAATAAAGCTAAAAGGAGAATGCTGTAAACACATGGGATGATTTTTCAACCAGTCAGAAATATTTAATCCAATTGGATTTTGTTGCAAGCTGTGGTTAAAAGATACGGATTTAAAAGTACGGTCTGCTCACTCATCTTATCGACCAAACTAGAAACTTGGCTGTGTTTGATTGGTAATTCCAAACCTACCAAATTCTAAAAACAGTATACTTCGCAGAGACGGAGTATCTATTTCCCAGCCAAACACAAACATCATTAAAACAGCAGGTTTTGGATTCACAATGGCGAAAATTAAAATTCGCCAGCGAAAACAAGAATCTCTCCAACGTCTGCCAAACCTTCTGCTTTTTGGAGCAGAAGGTTCAGAAGGCCTTCCAAACCTACCAAACCTACCGGGGTAAATCAAACACAAATTCCGAGTCTACCAAGTCTACCGTTTTCAGAATTGGTACCAGTCAAACACACTCTTGGTTCATGAATGATAGCTTTAGGGCCTGATTACAAGGAGATAGGGTTACCCCAGTAGAAGGGTTACCCTGGCAAAAGGGTTACTCTAGCAGAAGGGTTACCCTAGCAGAAGGGTAACCCTAGCAAAAGGGTTACTCTAGCATTAGGGGTACCCTAGCAGAAGGGTTACCATAGCAAAAGGGCTACTCTAGCAGAAGGGTTACCCTAGCAGAAGGGTTACCCTAGTGCTCGGTCATTTCTTGTATTTTTCACTGACGCTATAACAAGTAGACAAGGGAGCAATAGCACCAGGGTCACCAGGTAGGGTTATCCTGGAGAAAAGTAGCCTACGAGTAGACCCATGATGGATCTACTCGTAGGCTAGGAGAAAAGGTGCTCGAATGTGTGTAATAAATTAGGATAAAGCTAAAGGGAGAGTGCCGTAAACAGTAAACACATGGGATGATTTTTCCTAGATTGTCGCAGATGATACGAATACCTTTTCCTTCGATCTCGTTCCTGACAAACTCGTCAATACCACAAACCGTTAGCTAAGTAATCTGCGTGACTGGTTCGTAGCCATACAGTGTAATCGTTGTCTTCGAGTTTGAGACGCACGTTTGAGTCAATCTGACAATTGGTTACTGATTTACGGCACAAGAAAATCGACATAAATGGTTGCTCCATAAACAGCAGATTCTTTATTCCCTAACAATGTTAAAACCATGTCAATATTGCCACAGAATGTCTTAGCGTTGCATTTAAAATTTTCAACATCTAAAAAGGGTTAATATTGTTATTTATTCAATAACAATTCATTCAAATTTTATTACAGCTTCTTGGCATATCTTGTTATTGAAAGAAAAGAAATGACAGTTCCTTTTTTTCGCAGTATTTGAAACAACGGATGTCAACTGTATAGAGCTTAAAAACTCACGAAAACAAGCAAGGAAAGTTTGCAAACATATAAGAAGATTACTAATAGTAATGAAATAAAGAAAAACGAAAGGAAGATGGTAAAAATAAAATGTTTCACAAATTGTAAAATATTCAACATCTAAAAAGGGTTAATATTGTTATTTATTCAATAACAATTCATTCAAATTTTATTACAGCTTCTTGGCATATCCTGTTATTGAAAGAAAAGAAATGACAGTTCCTTTTTTTCGCAGTATTTGAAACAACGGATGTCAACTGTATAGAGCTTAAAAACTCACGAAAACAAGCAAGGAAAGTTTGCAAACATATAAGAAGATTACTAATAGTAATGAAATAAAGAAAAACGAAAGGAAGATGGTAAAAATAAAATGTTTCACAAATTGTAAAATAGTATTAATTCCAGAATCAGACTTTTTAAACTATGGTATATGGGTAACAACAAATTATTGAAAATACGGAACTTGTGGGCATGTGTATAAATCTGGTGGAACAATAAGTTTTAGGTCCGCCAAAAAGAACTTCATAAGTTTGAAAATTCATTATACGGAGAATACTTGATAAGTTAAAATAAATCAAAGTTTTGTTGATAGCTCAAAGGCTGAAGTATTTTTTATGATTTTGTTCTATTTTTCTGAGGATTGGAAATATAGGTGAAATTCAATTCATTAAAATTCCTTTACGTCGAATGCGTGACAAAGGGCCTGAATAATAGCACGATAAGATCATAAGGAGTCTCCTCACTTAGAGAAATATGCAAATACAGGTTGATTAAAACAAATGTAAGACTTTTGAAAGCTTGTAGCTCTCAAGAAAAATTTCTGATAATCAAATGAGCTGATAATACCTGGGTAGCTAACATATCAACTTAGATAAGAAAATTTAGTTTGTAAAAATCGGTCATATCGTTCTTAAAAAACTAGCAATTTATAAAAATGCTTCATCTCAAAATCCTTCAAAACAGGCCTAAAATCCTTGATCAAATTTGATAGCAATTTAGCACCACAACTATCATAACAAATTATATCCATTCTATTCTATTCTATCCTATTCTATCCAGTTATATAAAGAGGTTGCTGCATAATCATATACTCTTGGGACTGTCATTCAGCCATCTTTTCTATATTCTATTAATTAACAAGAGGTTGGATTGCTAGCAAAATATATCAAAGATTTTAGGTCTGTTTTGAATTTTTATTAAAATTCGTTTTTATTAAATTGCTTGTAATTTGAGAACGATAACACCGATTTTTTCAAACTAAATTCTTTTACCTAAGTTGCTATGTTAGCTACGCAAGTATGATCAATTTATAGGAATCTAAAAATGATTAAGAGCTACAGGCTTTCAAACAACTATACATTTTGACTCACTCGGTACATTTTCATGTCCCTCAAGGGTTGAAAAGTGATCTTCACAAATGTATTAGATGATATACGTCATTGCTTTTATAAAGATTCGATTCTTAACTATCAAGGGAGATAATTTGTTTCAGTTAGGAGATTCTTTATTATTTTGATCGAGGGTTTTAGGCCCCTTTTACGCATTTCTAAGTCACGAATGTTTTGCAAATCAAATTTTACCCATATTTCCTATCCTCAGAAAATAAAAGAAAAACCACAAAAAAAGTCCTTTAGGCTTTCGGCTATCAACCAAGCTTTGATTCATTACAGTTGTTTGCGTATTTTCCCAACAATAATTTTGAAACGTCTAAAGTTCCTTTGCGCGCACGCGGTACAATTCATTTATACAAAGTCCTTTGGTCATGTAGGAACTCGACACTAAGAACTAACATACACAAAAACTACAGGCTGACTTATCGCAACATTTTCAAAAATTACCAAAACTACTCAAAAGCGGTGATTTAAATTCATTTATTATCAAGCAGTTACATGATTTTGGTAAGCCCGTCTCTTATTGACATTTTTGGTAAGCCCATCCCTTCTTCTGGACATTTTTGGCAAGTCCAGCTACTGAAAACGTGTCACAACATTAAGAAACCAGACAACGTCGCAGCTTCTTACTATACAATTTGACTTAAAAGCAGGATTTCTTTCGTAAAATCTTATTTGTGGTGATTTTCAAACTTCTGATGGTTAGAACGAAGTCTCAAATTTTACAAAAAAGCGTGATGTTTTGCTTTGGAATCGATTTTTGATCTATGCTTCTTTCTAAAGCAAAGGATTTCTAATGACTTCCAAGAGAGAGAAAACGTAGTCTAAATCTTTAGGCCAAGCGATCACAAATTCCGCCCCGCCAGGGTGTTCGTGGTCGCAATCAAACAAAACTGCATGCCCGTGGACATTTTCCCAATGACTGGTTTCGCCTGATGATAATAATCTAATTGGAAGAAAATTTTGAGATTAGCAATATGGTTATGCTGTTTGAGAGGTCGATTAAATCAGTACTCATTCACAAAGCTGCAAAATCTAGCTAACAGTATTTGGTTGCACGAGACTAGGTTGCGTGGTTTTAGTTCTCTCTCAAAATATAAGGGTTAGATTTTCGAATGATACATTATATACCGGGTGTGGCCCAAAAAAGTGAAACGTTTGAAAAACCATCATAAATTGCTTATATTGTCGATCATGAAAATATCTGTTGTCGTTTCAAATTAAAATAGATTTTCCCTGAATCTCCTTGTGAAAATGATACCAAGGTAGACAATTCCCAACTACTGACCTCAAAAGGTAGACAATTTCCAACTACTGACCTCAAAAGGTAGACAATTCCCAACTACTGACCTCAAAAGAACCTGAGTTCTATCTCTTTCCGGCGAGCAGTGGTCCCAACGTGTGAAACAAGTCAAGGAATATCAATTTCGATAAATCTTGCATTTCCAAACCACCATACGGGCTAGGAATCAAAGAAAACTGGGAAAGAGGTCAAAGTTTTGTATCTACTTTATCAAACTGAAATCGAGACTTTTAGGAATAAAGTCTATTAGATCATAAGCCCCCTCATAAAAGTCAACGATCGTCAGTTTCTGAAAAGGGACGTAGCAAGGCATCAACCTTTGCGGGTGTGCAATCATGGTTTCCAAAGTCACAGAATGTTCTCAATTGTTTTCTTTAAAGCATTCCACTGTTTAAGTTAACAATGACCATTGTTTGCTAAACATTTTGTCCGAAAGTTTGTCTCAAGATGTTATTTTTTCCTGAATTTTCGTATTTTTGAAAATTATTGGGGGATGTCACACCCCCGCACCCCCTACTAGTTACCCCCTGTTTCTGAGTCTCATTTACAACTGAGGAATATTTGGTTCAACGGACCAATCGAAGACGTCTTTTCTTCAAAATTCTCTAAATCTTTTGATTTGGCAAAGTAGTTACTTAACATGTTGGTCGCGCCCATTTTATCCGCTCAGCAAAATCGAGCTTAGCATTATTTAATTGTATCACAATAAATCTGAGTCATGGAAAACTTGAAAAACACATAACTAAGTTATTATTTAATTAAAAAAACTATAAGTATTAACCAAAATGAATGACCTTATTACCTTGATCAAAAGACATCAGGCAAAGCTTTGGAGTAAATCTAGATACCAGAAATGCGTAATTTATTAACAGACTAATCCCCTTTAAAATGAGACATTGAGACATTAACGAATTCACAAGAAATGGGATAAGATGTTTTAAAGCTCTGGGATTCATTTTATCCGCTCAGCAAAATCGAGCTTAGCATTATTTAATTGTATCACAATAAATCTGAGTCATGGAAAACTTGAAAAACATATAACTAAGTTATTATTTAATTGAAGAAACTATAAGTATTAACAAAAATGAATGACCTTATTACCTTGATCAAAAGACATCAGGCAAAGCTTTGGAGTAAATCTAGATACCAGAAATGCGTAATTTATTAACAGACTAATCCCCTTTAAAATGAGACATTGAGACATTAGCGAATTCACAAGAAATGGGATAAGATGTTTTAAAGCTCTGAGATTGAAAAATCTTTGGGAAAGACATCAGAGCTTTCGAAACTTTTAAGCCTTTGACAGGGCCGTAGGAAGCATCATAAACTTGGAGGGGCACGCCGCTCCAAGGGCACTTTTTTCAATAAGCTGGAGGGGCATTTCCTCAAAAAAAGGGCAACTTCTCGTTTATTGCAAAATCTCGGGGGGGGCACGTGCCCCCAGTGCCCCCTGGTTCCTACGTCTCTGGCCTTTGATAGTCGATGGTTCTAAAGAAACTGGAAGTCAAAACTGTTCTCCATTTCAGTATTCAATTCCCAATGATTTTAATTACAGCAAGGGTTAATCTAAAAACTTTATTAGAAAATTGAGCGCAAGCACGAAGCCAGGATATTTTCAGGATTTGTTCTCTTGAGTAAAGCTACACTGTATAGCCACAATGTCAGAATTTTACTAGTTTTAAAGTCTTACCAGAGCCACTTAAATGCCGCTTGCATAAACAAAAAAGACAAAACAGGCATCCCAAGAGAATTACACTCTATACTAAATTGAATCTCCAGAAGAGAGACCCCGACCTGTAAGCATGGGCGCAGTGTCTTGAGCAATTGGGACACTCTGGACGGGGACCAGTGACGGCGGTTGTCGGTGTTACTCTCTCGGCTGGGGTCCTATTGCTCAACATTATCGTCCATGTTAGCCCGACATCCAATGTGAAACCGGCCTTAGCATTTATCACTAAAATCGTTTATGTGTAGCTTTTTGTAATCGCATATTTAGTTATAACTTAGTTGTATGTTCTTTATGAAA
Source organism: Aurelia aurita (assembly GCA_004194415.1). NCBI lineage: Eukaryota > Metazoa > Cnidaria > Scyphozoa > Semaeostomeae > Ulmaridae > Aurelia > Aurelia aurita. The sequence goes on along the minus strand of REGM01000053.1, from coordinate 402,208 downwards.
TGGCCTCGAGGTAGTCATGATCTTTTGCCCCTCGAGGTATCGTCCTTGTAGTGTTGTAAAGTAGTTCATAAGTAATATCTTAGGTAACTCGTCTTTGTAAAAATTTTATATTGAATATAAAAAAATAAAAACTAAAAAATAATTACACTTTTAATGAGTCGCAAATACGTACAATGCTCTGTTTGTTAGTTGGACAGCAAAAATTGAACGAAAAGCGTTCCTCTTTCGTGGACGAGATTGCAAAAGAGTGATCTATGATGATCTATGGGTGTATAAATTCATTTTGAAATATTTAATATTTTTGGCGTCCTCTCATGTAATTGCTCACAAAATTTTGAAAGCAAAGCAATGAAAGAGAGCCTGGAGTCTAGATTTTAAAATGTCGAAATGAAAAATAAAGAGGGAGTCTTGGACGACTTTGAACAAAATAGCATACTTGACTCAACTACTTCTTATAGCTCCTCGGAATATCATTGCCTGAAAATATTTAGTCATCTACATTATTACCGGGTGAGTCAAACAAAACTTGCACCTTTTGAAAAATCACCAAATTTGATCATGGTACTGATCTTTAAATTCATTTTTGTGCATATGTGTCGAAGACTAAATAAATTTGATTGGTGATAGTTATTCTATTCTTCTAGGAGAAAGATAACGAAATTACGGCATGAAAAACCTTATTTTGAGCAATAATATTTTACAAAAGATGTTTTTAGCCAGAGATCTATTTTTTGCGATTCATGTTAAAGTACAAGTTCTACGAGGCATAACAGTTTCAACAAGAACAAAAAAATGAATAAAAGTGGTTTAAGGACATTACCATTCAATTTGATAATCAGTCCTTGTGATTTTGGAGTATGCTTCAAAACCAGGTAGCTTCTCAAAGCACAAATTCCAACAAAACAAATTCAAAGCCACTTCAAGACTTTGCGATATGTCTAAAATTGATTTGGTCCTTGACAGCAATGCCCACAAAGACATTTCTGTGATCGGCGATTTTAATGATTTTTCAGAACGTGAAGGTTTTTCTACTCATCTAGTATTTATCGTTTCAGGTTTTATAAAACTCACCGGGATAACGTCAATTAAACATGCTCAAATATGTACTAGAAGTGATCATATATTTTCAGATAACAAACAAGAAACAGTCAACTTGTTTATTATCACTGTGATAGGCTCTGTATTCCGAGATTTTATCTGGAGCATGCAAAAAGAGCTTCTATTATTCTCGGAAACAAGTATGGAATGCCGAAATGCTGATACCAAGTCCACGTTAAAGCTCTGTTTGACCTATAACAATTACAAGCCCATGGAAGGACACTAAACTATGTAATTCTCTCTTTTACTTTTCCGCATTTGAGGCATAACTGTGTCATAAATTGTTAATAAACAATGCTAAATTGAAATAGATAGAAAATATGCTGACACTATTGATGAAAGAATTAATGTCATTGCTTACCAGATGTAAATCTTTCTTCAATGGCCACATTAAATACACTATCCCAAGCTGTCCTCATTATGACATCTTGTTTAAAGCTACCAAACTAAGCTTCTTGCTTTCTTGATCCTAGGACATTACGAAACAATAAAAATATGTAGAGTTGATGATTTAAAGCAGTTTACACGCCAATGAAATGTCCGTATCTAACAACTAGTAAGTCGCCTTTATGCTTAATCCTCATTACATCACTGTGCGAAATACATAACAAAAACAGCACAGACCTGCTCCTTGCTTTTCATAATGTATCCAGGGGTCTGTGTACTGACATCATGACCTTGTAAGAGTATCACGTGATTTCTTCAAAAGCAAACTACGGTCTGCGGACTAATTACTTTCTTTGTTAAATACGAAGAAAACTGCGTCGTGTCGGTGTTTCTCGAAGTGTGCTTGGATGGCTCAGTGATAGTGTGCTTGACTACCAATCTAAGTGTTAGTTGTTTAAGTCTCGCCCTGTCAAACCTGCTAAAATAGAGTGAGGAGAGTCGCCAAGTCTCTGTAATTCCAGGCTACAGGAATCACAACTAAGTGTGGTCACATCGAGAGGAAGGACCAACACACTACTTCGATAAGCTTAGCTTCTCAGTGTTCTTGAAAACTACCTTCGCATGCTAGGTGTAAACAAGAAACTACATCTGGAAAAGTGAAATAATATTAATATTACAATAAAGAACTAAATCATAAACAAAATTTATACTTTTGATTATTATTTGGGTTGGTACTACAATTTCTGTTTAGAAACACTTTTCAACTCATACCAAAAATTCAAACGTTTCTTAACCTCAAATTCACCTCTGATCTTTCCTAGTAATGTGTTAATCTTCTTGAAGAGGCTAATGCAGTTTTTTGCAAGCGGTTATATTATAAAAGCATTATATTGGCCCCTTAAAGTAGATATGTACAACAGGGAATTGTACTACATGTCACTGTCACAGATTAATAGATCGTATTGAGAATTGAACAACTAAGCCATTTCAATATACAATTGAATTACCCTCTGTTCAAAGGAGCATCCCTGAATATCCAAACACTGCATTGTGGTCAAAAGCTTTATTGCAGTGTGGTCGAACATCGAACATAAACAATACTAAGCCACGTGACCTTACAAAGAATTCTTTGAGTGATCAAACGTATGTAGTCCGTGAGTAAAAAATGAGTGTAGTTCTTTTAGTTACATGAATCCGGGATTGTTGGCAATCCGGAATCATTGGCAATCCGGGATCGTTGGCAATCAAGCTATATTTTCATCGGCACTGCTAAACAGCTTAGAAGAATCATACTCTTGGAGATTATCTCGATTTATCTGCTTTATATCATTCTTCTTTTAATGCTTATATTTGTCAATATACATAAGAATTACATACAAGTTTAAGAATCGTGTTCTGTGAGAAAAGGATTAACGCGAAAGTGATCTTTGTGTATTCGTTGCAAATGCTCTTATTTCGGCAAGCTGTTGGAATTTTTAACTATCTCTAACAAAAAATTGAAAAGCCCTGGAGATTTTCTTATTGGTCGTTGATATCTTGAAATTAAAATCACCAATAATGGCAAGCCATATGTCAAAGTAAGTCAGAAGAGATCCTGGAAGCACGGGTTGTTCTCCTATATTCAAGGTACATTGGGATGTACTGCACTCAAGGGTATACTTTTCGGACTCTAGTCCAGCCACCGGTATATTCTGCGTTTTGCTATTTGCATATTCCGCGATTTTAGTCCAGAGAATGCATCATTATGTTCAGGGATGGCTCAGTGGTAGTGCGCTGCCCTACCAATCTGAAGGTTGGTGGCTCGAATCCCCGCCATGGCAAAACCTGCTACATAGAGTGAGAAGAGTCTTGGACTCTCTGTGATTCAAGGCGAAAGGAATCATGAGGTGTGGTCACATCGAGAGGAAAGACCAGGAAACTTCTTAGATAATCTTAGCTTCTCAGTGTTCCTAAAAACCACCTTCGAATGCCAGGTTGAAACAAATAATGTCATTTTTCTATGTCAAATAGTCAAGGCAAGAGTATCACTTTTGCAAAATTTAGTCTAAACAAAGCGATCCTTTAACAAAAAATTTATTATCAAAGATTACTTGCTCGTTATGCTACTTCCATTAGTCTTTGAATGCAGAGTTTCAGGACATCTTGAAAGTTGCAAAAATATAATTCGTCATGAAATGGCTGTTGTGTTGGCAAGAAGGAAAAAGATTTTTTAACGAGCAAATATCAGATAGTTTTAATCAATGTTTTCCATTTGGAAACCCAATCAAAACTGTTACAAGCAGAACGTATATATTTTCTGAATTTCTTGGAAAAAGTTCCAACACTTTGTTGTCAAGAAATGTTTGTTGTGTATTGGTGAGAGGAAAAACAATGTTTGGATTTTGGTGAGCAAAATCTTGCAATTTTTTGTCGAACAATGATTGCGCGCGTCTTACGTTCCCCAAAGCGAAGTTTCTTACAAAAAACGAGTTCATCACAGTAAACAAGTATTTATTTACGTTAGGATTTATTGAAAGCGTAAAGTCTCCCACACGAATTGCAAGAAGCTGCCCAATGTATCAAAATTTACTTTTTACAAATCACATTAGTGAAATTACAAGAGAATTTTTAAATTGTTCATCATATTTGCAACATAACGTACCCATACGGTTACAGAAAGCTATCAAAAAGTTGAAAATTTTAGCCACAAGGGGAAAAATTGAAAATAAATAATCAGGAAGGGAAAATTCAGTGAACTGAGAATAAAAAATGAAGCAGTGAGGCAAAATAACAAAACCATATCCCGAGAGGCCTAAGCAGATGACAACCACAAACCACTGAAGTAGAACACAAACTCTTCTATCTCGCCACCATTGTCTTGTTAAGTCCTCGTAGGGGAAACAGGATAGAAGATTTTCTTAATGAAGTGGTTTGCCAAAATTTCAAAGTCCATTGATGTATCTCATTAAAACAGTTAAAAGCTTCATTGCCGAGGCAGAAACTTTCCTTAGTCAAATTCGAGGAGTTATTAGATAAATTGACGAGGAAGGGATCTCGAGGGACGAAATATTATCACTTCTAAAACCTGATTATGAGTTGGAGCTTCTAGAAATGGCGCCGTAGTGATTGTCTGGCGGCAAATGCATACTTAAGAATAGGCTTACAATTTTTCATTGCAATAGTTACTGGGCGATAAACAGTGAGCGGGGGATTATAAAATCGGAGCTGAGCGATAAGAAAAGATTTCA
>REGM01000053.1:353175-395815 GCA_004194415.1 Aurelia aurita | reverse complement strand
AAACAATTTTTCCATTCCGGAAACTGGTCAGTGTAAAAATTTAAATACAATTTTGGTGCGAACTGGCAATTTCAGTTGAGACAGGTCACAAAAGCAGCAATTCGAGGATAGAGATTTTGATATTTGACTATAACGTTTTCTAAAGACATTGAAAAGAGTGTAACTTTATTGATAGAAGAACAATAACAGGGCATGAGGCTTTTTCCAAAGAAAGGGCGTATTCCCTAGGCGAAGCACATTTCTGACTATCCAGTCCAACACGTTCGTACCTATCATACTTCAGGCTTGTCTAGAACAATAGAACAAAGAAAAACTCAGACACAGCATTGTTTCTTCGGCTATGCATTGTTCATAGCGCGTAGCCAACTTTGATTTCAAAGATATATTTTTAGATTGTTTTGCTCTTTGCAAACGCAAGCTTTTAACCTTGCACAGACCCTTTAACAGGGATGGTATGCTGCTTAGCAACAATGCCATATTTGCCTGGTACATCAACTGCAAAGCATTTCGGCGTAATGTATTTTTGGTGAAAAGAGACCTTTGAAATTTAAAAATAACACAAAGTTTGATTACAGAAAATTTTAAGCACCAAAAATTTTGATTGGTACCAAACAAAGCGAAACACAACTTTAATTTATTTTCAAAGATTTTATTGAGGTTTGAAAACATCAGCCTGTGCAATTTGGCCGTGGTTATTCCCAATTTTTTGTCACTAAACTTCTTGGTACCTTAAGCTAATATTCACCCTGTATCGTGTTCATTATTACTCCCCTCTAATTTCTTTCGACGCTGGAAATTTTCTTTATAGTATAATTTAAACACTTTTAAAGACCCACTGCTAACCATGATCCTTCGCGTCGCCAAAGTCGACTTTCGTAGGACATGAAGCTCGTTTCTGGCCTAGGTTCTCTTTTCCTGCTTTAACATTCGGCGCACAAAAGATCATGGTTGACAATGGGCCTTTAATGAAGAAATTATCTTCATCTTAAATTTGTCCTCATACATTCATAGTTGGTGAGCAGGTATTAAATTTCCACAGAAATTTTTTTTTAATTTACACCGAAATTAAGTTCACTGAAATATTTTGCATCGAATTTTTTGTAGTCAATATAGATATATATTTGGGCCCCTTGTGAATTCAAAAACAACATCGGAAAAATGTATACTTCTTAGGCACACCCAGTAGTAACTTCTTAAGAGAGGTCATTGCCACACTGAGTTTTAGCCTCTCTCCAAGTCTCTAGCTTCCTTTTTAGTTTTATTAAAATTCCTTGGTTACAAAGTAATTCAATTACTTATGTCCTGTTAACTCTATCCGATTAAATAGAAAATTTCGCTTTGGTAAATTTCTGCAAGAAGAATTTCACGCTAATCTGATTAAATGGAAATGCACCTGGTTAGTGTTTTACAATATTTGACACAATATGATTATTTGCCTTAACTTAGTTAGATACGTACAAAACGTTATACAGGACATTCAAACAAATGCAATCCGCTTTATTTTCGAGATTCTTCAGAAAATAATCATCTTTCAATCAATTTGACGCATGCCATCTCAAAGCACGATCTATCTTCTTTCCAATGATATGCGCGTTTGAAACTTTTAAAGTAAAAAAGGACTTGGTTTTGCTTTAGAGTATGCTGCATCTGAAATAGGCCATACTAACTAAAATATCAATCAAATGACAAATAATTACATGAATGTACCCAAACTACATATCATTGGAAAGAAGATAGAAGATCCCCTCTAAGGGACCATTATGGAAATAAGGTCAGCTTGACCTTTTAATGCTATCCCTGCCAATGAAATTAGGGGTGTTTTTCTTTACGTTTTAACACTATGTTTTAACCTTATATATTGTATTGTATCTATGTTTGTATTATAAAACTTGTAAATATTTTTAATTGTGGCAAATGATACATACATATAGATTGTGCTTTCAGACGGTATGCATTACATCTATTCAAATCTTATTATATTCTTTTCAGTTTTCAATATCAGTTAGGTGCCGCTTCTTCTGGGATTCCCTGTATAATGTAAAGCAAAATGGCGTTGCAGTTCAGCCTTATCACTAGACTAGCTACACTAGTCCCTCAATTTTGCTGTTGTTGTTTATGCTGATGGCCAGCTCAATGAGTATTAGCTACATATCAGTTCTAAGGAGCATACAGAGAGATTGTGTAGCTAGTCTACCTCATCCCCTGTTTTGTTGAATTTTGGAAGGTTTTAGAACTGCCTGTATTCACTAAATCCATAGTTTCACCCGTTTGCGATTTTGATAAAAATAGCAAAAATAGTAGCGATGTAGCCTAGCTATTTAGCCACCAAACAACGTTTGAATCACAGATTTCGGTCTATTGCTTTATTTTGTGTAACGCATTTCTCGGTTCACTTTTTTTTGGTCACCCGGTACAGTACAACAAAGGTAGCTTTTATTTTGAAAATAATTTTTGAATTTTGCTAATTTGTGAGTAATTCAAGACCGTAAATCTAGTAAACACTGATAGTTCTTCTTTACTCACCCTGCTGTATAAAATGCTTCAAGCCATATCTGTTTTGTAGAATACTACTTTGGACATTTGTCACATGCAGTGATGTCTGTCACATGAAATGCTACAATCGATATCATTTGCATAAATGTCTCTTTTGATACATGATGTATGGAATACTACAACTGGTGTGTGTTGTACGGAATGCTTCAATTAATATCTGTTGTGTAGAATGCTCAAGTGAAATCTATCACATGACATCGAATGTTACAATTGATGTCTGGCGTACGATATGCCTCAATTATTATCTGTTTCATGAAATACTGCCACTAATATCTGCTATGTAGAATGGATAAGTAAAATCTGTCACATCACATGAAATCCTTCATCTGATTTCTATTGCATGAAGTGCTACGACAAATACATTAAGCAATATCTCTCACATGGGATGCTACATAAGATGTCATGTGAAATGTCTTACAAAATAATATTTGATTTCAGTTAACATCATGGAAGAAATCTTTCATTGGTCGATAATACAATGTGTCAAAGTTATAAATGAACTGCGAAAAATTTAAAACAAAACGTTGAATCTGTTGCTAATTCTGTTTACAAAAGAACTGAGCTCTGGCTGTGATATCAGTCCAGAAAGGATTATCCCTTCTTTGCTGAGAAAACATTGCTCTTGGGAAGGATTAAGAAAGCTCTTCTTCTGACGAATTTATGGCCGACAGAAGAAGAAAGGAGAAAATACCACGTAGATAGCGTAACCAACAAATTGTTAGTCACGCAAATATATTAGCTGTAAAGCTAACTAAGGGCATGAAATGCAACCGGATGTCCCAAAAACGTAGACAGATTTTGTTGGGTCTAATAATGAAAATATAGCTTTAATCAATTACTAATCATTTTCAAATGTTCCTTGAAAGTTAACTTGAACATAGATACCTTGTTTGTTGATATTGGTGCTTTGAGAGTTGAAATATTAATCTTGAAAGTTCAAATTTGCGCCCACCTCTAAGCCAGAACTTTGGTGTTTTTTGGCCTAAACAAATTCTTAAAGCACAGCAAATAAATAAAAAATAGCATTGATACAATTAGATCATATCATATTGTATTTTCTAGAACTCAGTTTTCTCCTTAATTCTAATTTTTAATTTCGATGTGCTTCAGGAATTTGCTAATGCCAAATTGCCAAAGCTCTGGTTTGGAGGTAGAGGCAAATTTGAGCTTTTAACATTAATATTTTAACTCTAAAAGCATTAATATCAACAAACAAGGTATCTATGCTCAAGTTAACTATCGAGGAACATTTTGGAATTGATTAGCTATTGATTGAAGCTAAATTTTCATAGCTAGGCCCAACGAAATCTGTTTACTATTTTTGCGATACACAGTACACGCAGAAAGAGTGAAGTTCAAAACAGATGATAGCATGATGGAGATTTTTAGAGTAGCAACAACTTTGTCATATTTGATCTACAATCTATTCAATGAATAGTTACAATCAGATAGAATTGCAAAATGATTTACTGGTTAGAACGCAAACATGGAGAATTAAAGCCAATACAAAAAGAACAGGCCACTTATGAACGGATGCTGGCGATGATGTAAATGTCAAATGAAGTAGGAAATCAGGAACAGCACAACACGACAAAACAACAGCAAATATGGTACAAAAGAATGATAACTAGTTCATGTAGAATTAATGTTACAGTATGTATGTATGTATTTATGTATCAATTTGCCACTAAATAATATAAAATTTACAATGTTTTAAAAGCTAAAAATAGATATAATACAATTTTAATACAAATTAAATAAATACTTGTAAAAAACACCCCTATTTGTAATGGCAGGGATAGCATTAAAAGGTCGAATCGACCTTATTTCCATGATGGTCCCCTCAGAGGTGCTTGCTTAAAACAAAACAAAAAATGCACAATTTAGCAAGGCCGAATCATGAATGTGAGAGTAGACGTATCATGAATGTGAGAGAGGACGTGAGGTCTTAGTAGAACGTATACGGTATACGTCATTTTCTTCTCTCTGTATATTTTGCAAAAAATTGTCTTTGATCTTGTGTTTAATCGAGTTGATATTGTTTGTGGATTTTAAATCAGAAGATAGGCTATTCCATATTTTTGGCCCCAGGTAAGATAGGCAAATTCATTCATTCATTCATTCATTCATTCATTCATTCATTCATTCTTACGGTCATTCCTATGTTTGATTATACATTCATAAATACAATGCCAACTTCCTTTATCCATTCATTTAGTAATTTACAGCAACTAGAACAACGTCAAACCAACCAGACAACCTAGCTCCTTTTGCATAGATAATGACAACATCAGGCTGAATGAGTAAACTCGTTTTGGCTAGAAAAGTTCAATTGATAAGTGTTGGATAAATATTTAGAAACAAAGCGAGCAGAAGGTGACCAAAGCGTTTCATTGCTGATATCATATTTCCTGGAAAACTGATAAACCTTCTCATTCTGTTGTCATCAACATCGATCTTCAGTTTTCGGCTGTCTTAAATTTTCATATCACAAGCTTCAAAATGTCATTGAAAACTTTGACAAGACATTTTATCATATGAGATACCCTACCTGGTAAGTAAATGAAAATACTCTCCATTTGAATAAACATCAATTTTCAGTCAAAAGGTCTATTTTCAGTCAATCAATTTTCAGTCAAAATGTCTTGAATTGTCAACGTAACCAGCGTCAAAATGTCATTGAAATTTTGACACGATATTTTATCATTTGAAATATCCTACTGCTTGAATAAACATCAATTTTTAGTTTTGGGAGGTCTTAAATTTTCGATAACTCTAGCTTAAAAAATTCATTGAAATTTTGAGAAGACATTTTATCATATGAAATATCCTACCGGGTAAGTAAAAAGAAAACTCTTCCAGTTTGAATAAACATCAATTTTCAGTTTTGGGACGTCTTAAATTTTGAATATCTCCAGCTTCAAAATGCTATTGAAATACGACCTCCTAAACAAATTTGTACTGCAATCTAAACAAGGCCCAGCCAAGAGGAAATGATTGAGTGAATATCCATGTGTCTTTGTTGATAACGCAGCTGTTTTTCAATTGTTTTGGTGGACATAATCACTCGATTTTAATGCCATTGCTACTACTGGCATTGGCAACTGCAAGCTTGATTTATTACAACTCTTATAATGTTATCCTTCGCCCTTGCTACACTGACAGTTCTGCCATTAGTAATGGCAAGTGTTGTGAAGCAACGTGGTCCGCTTTATACAACAATTTAGCTCTCAAATCTCAATTATTAAGTAATCTAATAGACACAAACGAGCTTATTGGCATATCAGCATTGTATTTATTTTGTACTTCTGTACTATGTACTAGACCAAATCTTAAAAAGATCAGCAAAAAAACTGTAGATTCTCCTACATTTGTGATTGATGATTCCCCTGTGGAACTCGTTGACAGTATCAAGTATCTCGGAGTCCAAGTAGAGAATTATCTCGAGTGGGATGAACAAATAAAATCTGTTTAAGCAAGTTCTCCCACTCATTAAGCGTTTTAAAATATGCAAAGAAAATTTTGCCAAAAATGACCGTTGCAAAATATATAGAGGTATTGTAGAGCCACATTTTCGAAGTCCATATGATGCTTCTGCAGTCCCTCTGCTCCGGAATCTAGGCTGGCCGTCAATTAGAGATCTCATCAGAAAAGAAACAGCGTCGCTGACCTATAAATCATTAAATTCACTTGCTCCTCAATATTTGGGAGAGCTGTTTACGAAATGCTCTGAGGGTAGTGATCGCAATCTTCGCTCTACCGAAACAAATTTGCAGATACCCCTGTTAAGAACATCAACAGGTCAAAAAGCTTTTTCTTATCGTGGAGCAAAATTATGGAATGAATTAAGTAGGGAAGCTAAATTGGCACCCTCCCTGGCTACCTTTAAAAAATCCATTTGAGAGGTACATTTTAATTTTCTATCTACTTTTGTTATGCTTTATCGTATAAGTTTACATCTAGATATTGTATAGATATCTATATATATATATTTTTTTCAACTTAGGCTTTATCTGACAGGTCAATTTGTAAAACAGTTAGTTATAACTGAAATTTGTAACCTGTATAAATATTGTAAAATGAATGAAATATTGTAAAAAATGAAATGAATACTGCTGTTCTGTGTGGTGGAACTGTGACGACTAGTTAAACTTCAAAAATTGCAGAATCGTGCGGCTAGAATTATCACAAATAGCAGCTACGATGCTCCTGCTGAAGCTTTGATTAAAGAGTTAAAATGGCAGGTTGTGAAATATTTATTAGAAGTGAGACAGCAGCAATTGTATTTGATTCTGTTAATAATCTCGCGCCTGAGTATCTCTCACACTCATTTATAAAAAATTTTGCTCGCAATACTATCAGTCAATCAAAGAAATGCTGAAACGGACATGCTAGTACCTTTCATGAAAACTAATAATGGGCAGAAAGAGTTTGCATTTCGTGGAGTGAAAATCTGGAATGAACTTAGCCGCGAGGTCAAGCAAGCTCCCTTTTATCTTCTTTTAAGAACATTTTAAAGCATTGTAAATAAATTATGATTGTAATTAGTTTCTTTTTAAATTATTAATTTATTTTTAATTTGTAAAGTTTTTGGCATGGCCCCCTGAAAATCAGTCCTACTGACTGACAGGGCTACCGTACCGTGCATAAATAATTTTAAATGAAATGAAAGACTCGCAGCCGTGATATCGTTACAGCGTAGACTTCATTATTATTATAATTATAAAATTATTTACAGTTGGTACAATATATAGTAATAAAACTAATCAAAACCAACTATTTACATACAAAGAAAAACTACAAAAAAGTTCATTTGTGATCCTCACTATCAACTATTTTTTAACTGCAGATCTTGCATGTGCAATTTTGCCCATTCTTTGGTCATCCTTTCAAATATTGCTGCTGAGTTTTGCATTTTTTATAGTATCAGGTAAAGTGTTCCAAAGTAGAGCTCCTTTGAATGCAAGTGAATTATTTCCGAATGTGCTTGCATTTCCTTTTGGTAATTGCAAGAGATTCTTAGTTCATAGCTCATATTTCACGTCCTTTCTTTCGAAGAATGTCCACATGAATGATATGGATTTTCTTGTGAAAGGGACTTCAAGATTCGAAGCATCAATTTTTGCAGGTTCTTTGTGTGGATTTTTTGTTCATTTGTTCTTTCAAGAAGTACTTCAAATGGCATATTGAAGTCATTATTCAAAATTCTTAATGCTCTTTTATGAACACGGTCTACCTGATTATTGGATGTCATATTGTTATATGACATCCAATAATCAGGTAGACCGTGTTCATAAAAGAGCATTAAGAATTTTGCATAATGACTTCAATATGCCATTTGAAGTACTTCTTGAAAGAACAAATGAACAAAAAATCCACACAAAAAACCTGCAAAAATTGATGCTTAGGTGAGCCAAATAGACTGATATAACAGGTAAGCCAAAAAGATTTCGTTTCGTGTATTTCTGCTAGCTTTATAGTTGTGACATCATCAAATTCTTTTTGTGCATCTGTGTCAAAGGACAAATTGATTTATGTTGTGATCGGTTTATCGTTCTTTTAGAAGTAAAAACACGAAATTACGGCATGAAAAACCTTTTTTTGAGCAATAGGATTTAGCAGAATCACGGGGGGAGGGGGGGGTTCTTCCATAGTAAAGGTACCTGGGGATGTGCCACGCTCAAGGGTATAATTTTTCGGACTTCTAGTCTAGCCAAGGGTATACTTTTTGGCAATTTTAGTCTAGGCCAGTCTAGGCAAGGGTATAATTTTTAGCAATTTTCGTCCAGGAAAGGCCAAATTTTCTTAATTTGTGTCTAGAAGCCCCAAATTTTGGCGATTTTGGTCTAGAGAAGGCGAAATTTTGGTGATCTGTGCCTAGAAAATGGCAAATTATTGGACTTTTGGTCCAGGAATTAGTCTAGCCAAGGGCATCATTTTCACAAAAATTGGTCTAGCCAACGGTACCATTTTGAAGATGTTCGCGGCACACCCCTATCCGAAATTTAGCCAAGAACCCCCCCCCCCCCCACCCGTGAGCAGAATATAGTATTTTTAAGCAAAAAAGTTTTTCTTGCATTAGTCTGTCTTAAATGATATATGAACTTTTCAAGGATATAAGAAACGACTTGAAGTGGTGGTGCACCATTAAAATTGAATTCGAGTAGAAGCCACAAATTAGATTCAATTTCAAGACTTCACAATATGGCAAAATTAATATGGTCTTTGATACAAATACACAAAAAATAAATTTTCGAGATCGGTAACATAATCGAATTTTAATAATGTTTAAAAAAGTTTCATCTTTTATTGGGTCACCCCATTTAGAATAGCAGGCTGCAATTTCTCTACAAGTCAGCTTCTTATTGGCGGGGATTTACTAAAGAAACTTTGAATTAAATAATCCTAAAGCTAATACTTGGAAATTGCTGTTGGTTTTGACTGAAAAAAAACTGACATCTAGCAAATTAAAAACATTTACAAATAATATGCTGTAGTTTCTCTACAGGACAATTCTTAGTGGCGGGGATTTACTGAAGCAAACTTTGAATGAAATAATCCTACCGTAGAGTTAATACTTAGAAATTACTGTTGAATTTGACTGAACAAAACTTACAACCAGTATAGTCATTCAAATTCAGCAAACAGATTTCTTCAGTTTTTTAATAAAGGATATCCAGATTTCTAAACTGAGCAGCTGAAAAACTTTCTGTTTAAACTTTCAACTTTCAACAAAGTTCTCACCATATATAATTGAATTTTTTACTTCATTAATACCCTTACGTATGGTTTTACGTACTTTTGAATAAACAGAACTAAACAAGAAGCACAAAGGCATGTCTTTTTTAATTTACCTGCTCTCTTGTTTACACAAAGAATATGGTTTTGCGTAAACTTTTTGACAGTGCATGCCGCTAGACAGAGCATAGGGCTCAAATCTTTAAAATCTTTAAAAAGGTGGGTGTAAAATTCTATTACATTTTTCTTTAAATTGAATGGCTTGAAAGGAACTCAGGGTACTTTGCTGTAAATCTGCCGTGGAAGTTTTTTGATATCTTGATTATTATTAAAATGGTGGCGTTTTTATTATTGTTGAAAGAATTCAAGGAAAATTTTGAAAAACTTAAAATCGTGGTAAATCCTAAATCAATAGAGGAAAAATGATACAATCTTTAAAAAAACTATAGTTTATGAAGGTCTACAATATGGTGGCAAGCAGAAATCTGTCGCTCTTCTGGTTTAGGATTTAGAAATTTGATGACGTCACAGTCTCAAATATAATAAATGCCGCCATTTTGAAAATAATAAAGATATAAAAAAATGTCTACGGCAGATTTACAGCAAAGTTCCCAAAGTTCCTTTCAAGCCATTTAATTCAAAGAAACATGTAATAGAATTTTACACCCTAAAGATTTGAGCCCTATGTTGCGAGACACGACCTCATTTCAACCCAGTTTTTATTCATTGCTAAGTTTGAAAAATAGGAATTTGTTTCTTGTAAATTTGCTATCCTATGATATGATGAACAACTCAAGCAAAAGGATTCAAAAAGTTTAAAAGTCTCTGAATTTCTCTCTTGTGATCTACATGATCCCATGTTTCATGGGTCGCCAAAGCAGACAACTCGAATACAGCATGTCATGTCATCCTTACATTGGATTCCTTCCTTTCTGCCCTCCGGACAGTCATCATCATCATCATCATCATCATCATCATCATCATCATCATCATCATCATCATCATCATCATCATCATCATCATCATCATCATCATCATCATCATCATCATCATTAATTTATTTAAAGTAAGCTCACAAACAAATATTGTAGCAAAATCACTGCTAATTTAGGCCTACCAAAGGGGTTCAAAATTGGCACCAGAATAAAACAAGGGGATTTCCATTGTAACTGTTATTTTATGTATTATTATCTAGGTATTTCGTTATATTTGTACCGCGTGTCCCAAAAAAAGTATACAGATTTTGTCTACCCTAGCGATGAGAATTTAGCGTGAATCAATTCGAATACATCCGAAACGCGGTTCGTAGAAGGTTGGCGTGAAGACTCATACGCCTCCCGCATGCGGGTAGGTTAAATTAGTATACTCATATGCTCGACTCCATGTCTCTAAATGCATTGACACATGCATTTACACTTGGCAATATGTTTCCTGTAACGGCATACTCCACATGGGTGATCATCCTTGCGGCGCTGGGAAGGCGACTAGTCACATTTCATATTGTTATTCATTTTTATGGTTTAAATATAAACTCGACCTCCAAACCAGAGCTATGGCGTTTTGGCCCAAGCAAATTCTTGAAGCACAGCGAATAAGTCAACAATAGATTTGAAAAAATTTGAAACAGGAGGAGAAAAATTAAAAACTGCACGACAGCAGATGCGTTGAAAAAGATACTGTTATTTTTCCTTGAAAAGTTATTCTACAAAGAAAAATCTGAAAGAATCATCGTTGGAGTTAACAACTGATATTGATTCCAAATCAAGGTGTTGCTTTTAGGGCGATATCTTTAATTTAGGCCCTTCTGACTACTTTTTCCTTGAAAATTTGCTCTACAAAGAAGAATCTAAGAGAATCATGGTTGGAGTTAACAACTGATATTGATTCTAAATCAAGGTGTTGCTTAGGGCGATATCTTTAGTTTAGGCCCTTCTGACTACATTTTCCTTGAAAAGTTGTTCTACAAAGAAGAATCTAAAAGAATCATGGTTGGAGTTAACAACTGATATTGCTTCCAAAGCTGTCCGTTTAGGGCGATAATACCCTAGGCAAAATAATGTGCTCTCGAGGAACGGGATTATTAAATTCCTGAACTAAGGATCTGTTTGCGCGTTACACTAACAATAAAATGAATATTTACTCGAACAAATAATCCTTGTTGAGTGCTGTTAGTTTCTCACTTAGCCGACAAATTTCCAGGCGTGCATCTTTGCGAAAGTCCCACGCTCATATGGTTATGTGAAATTTTATAAAGAACAACACAAGAAAGACGGTTAGAAGGTCCAAAGGCCTCTCTTATGACCAAAATAATTTAGGCATTGGCTATAGGAAACTCAGAATTAAAAATATAATTCACATATGATACATCGAATCTTCCTGGTCGTTATTTCGTTCCTGATATATCGAGTCTGTTTTTTCTTTCTCTACACCTCCTGTGAAGGCACCATTTTAATCACCGTGCGTGGCAGAGTGGCGTCCCTAGAGACATTATGCAACATCGATACCCTGGGTACCAGAGCCAAAAATAAAAATAAAATAAAAAAGAAAAAAAAAAGAAAGAAAGAGAAGAAAAGATCTTCTCTTTCTCTCTTTTTTTTTCTTTTTTCTTTTATTTTTATTTTTGGCTCTGGTACCCAGGGTACATCGATTGCCATGAGAAATATTTCACATTTCGCAGAAATTTTCTGAAGTGAAATATCGGCGTAATAAAGCTGCACATGTCAAATGACGGCTTAGTTTCAAATTTCTATGATCTGGGAGACGCTTAAAGTTTTCTCTGGCTAAGATATCATCAACATACCGGGTGACCCAAACAAACTTCAATAGCTACATCACGCCTAGCCTGCGTCACAGATCATAACCAGAGGGAGTTATGACTCATAACTCCCTCTCGTTATGGTCTGTGACGCAGTCTACATCGTGCCAAGATAACTGACACCAAACTTTATCAACAAAACGTTTCTATCAGCATTTAGCTCGAAAACCCAGCTACCTTTTGAGATGTTGCTTGGCCAATACAAAGCATGTGACAATAGCTTTTGATTTCAAGAAGCTTAGTGCGATCTTGCTCGTGAAGTTTTTTGGGTCACCCGGTATTTAATCAATTTTTGCTGGCTTTGGAAGTCAAGGAAACGTAAATATTGAAAGAAAAGATAAATGACTGCAATTAGTCTTATATCTGTTTGATCGCTTCCAGCAGGTTTTTATTTGATCAGTTGCAGGAAAGATACATTTTCCGAAACAGAAGAATTTGAAAAACAATGAAATAATCTTGTCTACATGGCCTTGTGGCTATCAAAATACAACCTGTGTGATGACGATGATGAGAGCACTTCTCATCATGCAAGATTACGCAATCACGAAGTTACGTATAGTTACGCAGTAAGTTACTACACTTTAAGCAACATGGCTTTAAATCAGGGAAGATGCTACGCTCTGAAAATTGACTACAGAACTGCTCAAAAAGTAAAGATTTTCCACAGCACTGTTCTACCAAAGTGATAAGATATTACACACTGAATGTTGGCTGTACAATGAGAACCTTATGTAAGGAGTAAAATAAACAATTTACCCAACCTGAATAAACCCAGTGGGCAAAAAGCCTTGATTAAACGTTGATAAAACGTCGCGAAAAAGACTACCAACGTTTTTGTCTACATTGAAATGCAATTCAAGAGTTAGTTCCACGTTGTATCAATGTCAGATCAACTGTAAATTTTAACGCAGAAATTGCGTCAGATGTAAATATTGAAAGAAAAGATAAATGACTGCAATTAGTCTTATATCTGTTTGATCGCTTCCAGCAGGTTTTTATTTGATCAGTTGCAGGAAAGATACATTTTCCGAAACAGAAGAATTTGAAAAACAATTAAATAAACTTGTGTACATGGCCTTGTGGCTATCAAAATACAACCTGTGTGATGACGATGATGAGAGCACTTCTCATCATGCAAGATTACGCAATCACGAAGTTACGTATAGTTACGCAGTAAGTTACTACACTTTAAGCAACATGGCTTTAAATCAGGGAAGATGTTACGCTCTGAACATTGACTACAGAACTGCTCAAAAAGTAAAGATTTTCCACAGCACTGTTCTACCAAAGTGATAAGATATTACACACTGAATGTTGGCTGTACAATGAGAACCTTATATAAGGAGTAAAATAAACAATTTACCCAACCTGAATAAACCCAGTGGGCAAAAAGCCTTGATTAAACGTTGATAAAACGTCGCGAAAAAGACTACCAACGTTTTTGTCTACATTGAAATGCAATTCAAGAGTTAGTTCAACGTTGTATCAATGTCAGATCAACTGAAAATTTTAACGCAGAAATTGCGTCAGAAGATTTATGTTGATGGTACGTTGATTTCTAGTTGATCAACGTTGTAATCTTATATCAACTAGACTTCAACGTTGGATCAGCCTGACTTTGCCTACTGGGAAGATTTTATGCAGCACTGTTTTATCCAAAGAAAGAAGTCGTCACGCAATGACACTGATTGAGCAATCCTAACCTTATGCGAGAAGAATGAAATAACAAATTTACGCAAGAAGGCTTGAAAAAGGAAAGATGCTACTACGCAATGAAAATTGTTTCAATGTGATAAGAAAGATTTTACGCGGTAATCCAAAGAAATAAGATGATGCTCGTTGAACACTGATTGCGCAATCCCAACCTAATAGCAAGAGATCAACTCCCAAGCAGGGGAGGGAGATGTTATGAAAACAGTTAGCAAAGCATTTTTAAATCGCCGAGTTGCAAACAGAGACTGCTGGCACAGTCTTTGCTTCAATTTACCGAGGAAATCGTTTTCTCTGTTGGTCTGGACAAAAAATCGCTGTTATTTTGTACGCGAAACCGCAATTGTAAAGCAAAATATTCAGACTGTTTTGTAAATTCTTGCCTTTCCCATCTTTGATCCTTCCGCATAAACAAAGGACAAAACTAGCCCTGAAGTTTCACCAAAAACACAATAGGCTGTCTCAGCAACAAGCACCACGCGCCAGACGTCTTTGAAAACGCAGATGCTTAGCTGTTTTCGGACCATCCCAACTTTCCGTATGTTTTCCTCCCAGAAAAGCAGAGGCAACTCTTTTGAAATAGTTTGCTTTCTCGTGTTTCCATTTCCTATGAATATGCCCTCGAACAAAAGAATCCTGCGGGCGTCTTCTTGACTCACGTCTTCTTGCTAAAACTGCATAATGTATCCCCCAGAAATTAGGATTTGTGTCGACTGCCGAGGTCCTACCAGAAATATGTGCTTGCAGTTTTTCAACATATAAAAAGTTACTCCCTAAACTAGCCGGAACTGTTTTTCGATCAATGAAAACAATAGGAACATAGGTGGCGCGTGTCCTTCTTTTGTGCTATGTTTATACAAGATCGTTATATCTCCGTTGTTCTTTCATTTTTAAGGCGCTCACGGATGGGTCATGTGATTAAATTTAAACGTATTTTCCCGCTCTTTTTTGCTTAAGTTCGTAATGGGCCTTGCCACATAGCTACAGCTACTAACAGTGCAGGAAGTTGTAGAAAATTGCCTTACCGACACTTGGTATGTGGCTCAGTTGGATGGTAGAGGATTTGAATAATGTTTCTACGATGGCTGTTGGTTTTTTCGTCTCTGTTGCGTCTTTTGTGCGTTACACTACCAAGAAAATGACCATTCGTCCAAAGAAATAATCGCTTTAGAGTGATGTTAGCTTCCCACACAGTCTATAACTTTCCAGTCGTGAATTTTAACAAAATNAATAGGAACATAGGTGGCGCGTGTCCTTCTTTTGTGCTATGTTTATACAAGATCGTTATATCTCCGTTGTTCTTTCATTTTTAAGGCGCTCACGGATGGGTCATGTGATTAAATTTAAACGTATTTTCCCGCTCTTTTTTGCTTAAGTTCGTAATGGGCCTTGCCACATAGCTACAGCTACTAACAGTGCAGGAAGTTGTAGAAAATTGCCTTACCGACACTTGGTATGTGGCTCAGTTGGATGGTAGAGGATTTGAATAATGTTTCTACGATGGCTGTTGGTTTTTTCGTCTCTGTTGCGTCTTTTGTGCGTTACACTACCAAGAAAATGACCATTCGTCCAAAGAAATAATCGCTTTAGAGTGATGTTAGCTTCCCACACAGTCTATAACTTTCCAGTCGTGAATTTTAACAAAATCACACGCTCGAGCGTTCTCGCAAAACTTAATTCCAAACCAAGTAAAATTTTCCAGACAAAATATCATTTAGGTAAATGCAGCATATATGTCACTACCGTGTGATTCAGAACAGTATCGGCGTTTGCCGAAACGTATGGTCGTCAATTATGCTTCAGTTTCGGAGGATCATACATTTTTAAAACAGAACGGTTAACTTAGATTTGAGATTTTACGCAACTGAAAACGGTGATGTTCATATTGGTCTGGAGTTTCGCTTGGAAACAGTTTCGAGAATACTTGAAGAACGACAAGTATCATCGCCCGTTTTGTCAACCAACCAGTTAGGCCACCAGCCACTGCTCTGTTTTCAGATGCTCTATGAAAGGGCTTGGGCCTAGCAAATAACTAAAAGTCCACCAAAAATACTTTGCTTGCATCATTTTCTCCCTGGAAACCCACTTTTTTATATATATATTCCAATAAAAAGTTACGATGACATATTACTAATTGCACTACTTACAGTATTACTATACTATACTACTAAAACGATACCACAGGGAGCAAAAGGATGTGTCTACCCTGCAGCCATTACATAAAGTTAGAACTACTAATGTATACGACGTAAGAAAAGAAAAGAAAAAATGGTCGACAACTATCAAGAAAAATACTACGGCTACCTTGCGCTGCAAGGCATCACAGAGTAGTTGCAAATCGAACCAACAAAGCTCTGAGCTCTAGCTCTGAGCAAAAGTACGTGATTCTTTGATTCTTTTCTCAAAGGTTTTTTGCAGATTGCAGAGATTTAAGTTAGTCATTACATTGTTAAACAATTTGTAGATAATTCTTGATAGGACATTTCACTAAATGCCAATATCTTTTCTAATTCAACTTGTATATCAACTGAATACATGTGAAACATCTAGACTTTTCTATAAACGCAAGTTCCTGAACAAAAGAATTCTACTAAATCTGATTTTAAGTGCTTTTAATCTTTAATTCACATTTTCTGCTTTCAATCATGAATTTATGTATATAAAGTGATCAACTCTCAAATTCTAGAGCTGCTGGACTTTAGATTTGCCAAAATAGACCAACGCAAATCCTCCCTAAAGCCTCCACCTTTGAATAAGCGCCTCTCTCAAATAATCCCCCATCTTAAAACTAATTAAAAAAAAAAAACGCCCCTCGAATAAGCACCCATGGGAGGTATTTGACTTCCGCAAAACAATTAATTTTGCAAAAATTTATACATTATTTATCTGGGTATCATGTTTATTGCCGATATAATAATAATAATAATAATAATAATAATAATAATAATAANCCTTACGGACTGTTCATCCAGCGTATTTCGGAATGATAACAGTTCCTGCTGCAGAGATGATTTTAAGTCACCAAGCTTCTCATCGAGACTTGACGTGAACTTATTCGAGATATCAGTGATGATTCTTCTCAGCCACGTTGGCTCTTCATTGGGTAGGCCATCATGGCCTAATGCTTCGGCCTTGTCAACACCCACCGCGGCAACCACGGCTTGGTCTTGGGAGCATTTACCAGACGTGACTGTTGTTCTTCCTTTAGCAGGCATAGTTCATGTTCAGGCTATTTCAATAGAGTTACTGCAGGTTATGGTTTACATGGAATAATAGCGCTTTGCAGACTAGCGTGACCTGTTACATCCTCAGCGTGACCGAGCGTGGTTGTTTATGCGTGGAGCGTGGTTGTATATGTACGTGATTCTTTGATTCTTTTCTCAAAGATTTTTTGCAGATTGCAGAGATTTAAGTTAGTCATTACATTGTTAAACAATTTGTAGATAATTCTTGATAGAACATTTCACTAAATGCCAATATCTTTTCTAATTCAACTTGTATATCTACTGAATACAAGTGAAACATCTAGACTTTTCTATAAACGCAAGTTCCTGAACAAAAGAATTCTACTAAATCTGATTTTAAGTGCTTTTAATCTTTAATTCACATTTTCTGCTTTCAGTCATGAATTTATGTATATAAAGTGATCAAGTCTCAAATTCTAGAGCTGCTGGACTTTAGATTTGCCAAAATAGACCAACGCAAATCCTCCCTAAAGCCTCCACCTTTGAATAAGCGCCTCTCTCAAATAATCCCCCATCTTAAAACTAATTAAAAAAAACAAACGCCCCTCGAATAAGCACCCATGGGAGGTATTTGACTTCCGCAAAAAAATTAATTTTGCAAAAATTTATACATTATTTATCTGGGTATCATGTTTATTGTCGATATAATAATAATAATAATAATAATAAACTTCTTATTTACATTTGGTAGGTTATCTACTGATAGCTCGTTCTCTTTAAAAGAGTGAGCTAATAAAAACCACCTTATAAACATAATTTAAATACAGAAAAACCATAATATTGACAATCAACAGCATAATTTACAATTGCATCCTTCCCCAGCTTATGTTTTGATTTTTTTTGCAAAAGGAAGAGGACAGTTTCGCTGCTCTTTATCACATCAGGTATGCTGTTCCAGAGCATACTACATCTAAAACATATCGAGTTCATGCCAAAGGCCACGGTGGATGTGCTTGGAAGTAAAACTGTGTCATTTACTCTGAGATTATTCTCTTCTCTGGAATAATGCTGACAAAATAGAGGGTACTCGTGACATAGCGCTTTGTAAATCTCTATCAGCAGTCTTCTATATATTATCTGTCCCATTTTTCATATACCAAAATTGACATGTTTTTCACTTTCCTCCATACCTTCATCAAGTAGAATAGCAGTATGTCATACTATTCAATAAGCACAGTATGTCATACTTCACAAACTACCGTAGTATGTAATAAGCCCCCCTTCAAACAAGCCCCCTCGTCCAAAAATTCATTTTAAAAGCAAGCCCCCAGCGGCTTATTCGAGGATGTACTATGTGCTACTTCTGAAACCTGGGAAGATGAATATTAGCTGTAAATTTATATCTCACGTATTTTTCATAGAAAAAGTGAAAGTCTCCAGAGGGCATGGACTGTGGAATTTTCAAATAAATATTTCTTTGCATATTGGCGAACTGATATATTGGTTGCATACAGAAAGGTAAAAACTCTCAAGTTGCTGGACTTTGATATTTAGAAACAAAGAGCTATTTGCTACTTCTGCAAACTGATAATATCAATATTCACTTGAGAAAATAAATAATTTCAAGAATTTTAAATTCCTCCGTTGTTTTTTTCAGATAATAATCTTGAATGGCTGGGATATGAAATTCCTAAACTACGAGTTTATTTGCTTTTTTTTTCAAAAATTCAAAATGTACTGTTTGCCTAACCAAATGGTTATTTTGCAATCTACAATGGTTGCAACCAAAAAGTTTCATCAAAATTAAAAGCAACATTTTGAGCTGACATTTTTTCAAATAATAAGTACACATGAAATCTGATTTGCTGTTGTAGCTGATAATTTCGGAGATTTAGCAATTAAGGTTACGCTAAACGTTTGTAGCACAAGATTGGGCTTTCTCTCCCCAAAAGCCAAACTATTACCGGAATCTAGTTAAACTATACATCGTTCGATGCGTAAGAATGTGGGGATTCTAACCATATTAAAATATTTGGTAAATATTTCAAAATTATATTTTCCAGGCAAATTTATTCCTTGAAAGAGTGTACAACCTTCAAAAGCTATTTTGTACCCTTCGTTCAACGCAACAAAATCTATCTTATAGCAACAGGAAGTGCAAATCCTCAGCTATGAAAAAGTCTCAGATTCTTTAAGGTCCTCCTTCCCTTGAAAATACTCACTGTCATAAATTTGCTAATAACTTCTCTACCCTCCCACAGTTGTATTTGGCTATAAAAGGTGGACCAGAGGACATACCAATATTCTGATACAGTTTTGCTTGCCTGAAGCCTGATCTGACAGTAGGCAAAATATGGAGTCATTTGATTGGTTCCTTGGGCACAAAATAGCATTTTCATACCTGTACCTAGCAAATTTGTGAATCCTGAAAAAAGGGAATTTTACTGATCGCACCTGCAATGTACACATCAAGGTCAAATACATGTTTTATATATAAGAAAATGGTTTATAAGAAACTAGTACAAGGATGCCCACAAATTTAAGAAACTCTACTGCTATGTTTGAGAAGCGCTAAGAAACTTTTAAAAGATAAATCCAAGAAAATCATGGCATAATTGTCGTTGAGCCTTTATTCTTGAGTAATTTTTGAGCCCAATAAAACTCTTTCTTTGCTAAACATTGTGCTGTATGTCAAGAAACAAATACGTTGTAGTAGTAGAAACTACATCTTAATTCGTGCATCCAAAACATAAGAAACGAATTAAGAAGCTTTTAGTACTAAAACGTTGAAATGTTCATGTGAAATTAAGAAACCTTTAGTACTATGAGCTGATCCAAGTTTCTTATAAAAGAAAAAACGTGTAAGTAACAACGTAATCAGGGTCGAGCAATTAGGGCTTATAAAAGCAATTTACGCATTTAAACAAAGGAATCGATACGCACAATGCGGTTTCACCTTTGTTTTCTAGCACACAGTGGCGGATTTAGGGGGGGCAAGTGGGGGCAACTGCCCCCCCTTCACGATGAAAACTCAGCTTGGCGCCCCCTTTTGGCGAGAAATGAGCCCCTCGTCATGACCCTATCGCACTCTTTTTTAACTGTTTTGATTAGATTATGGGGTGAAACATACAAATCTTGGAATTATTTAGAAGAAAAACCAAAGAATCTTCTTAACCTGGAGTCCAAAAATTTTCGCGCGCCTCCAGCGCGCTTTTGTTCTATTGTATTTTTGGCGCCCTCTGTGCAGGTTGCCCCCCCCTTCAACTTTGGTCTGGATCCGCCCCTGCTAGCACACGACAGGCTTATAGGTCAAAAAGCTAGGATTAGCATTTAAACAACATAGAAAAACTTGATGTGAGAAGTTATAGTTTCCTTTTTAATCAAGATTTCTGCTTTCTCAACATTACTGTTACTTGCACATGGTATCTTTGTGTTTCATAAAAGCTGGGCTTCTGAAATTTGAAGAAATCCGAAAATTGGCTTTTTCGGCCTACAAACTTTTACCGTAACCCTAATAAAAAAATACCGTTAGGAAATAAATTAAAAATTGAATATGTAAAAGTGATTTCTTGGTAGTACGAAGCTGTTGAAACTTTTGAATGCAAGATCAATTATTCTTTCAATCTCCGTTAAGTTATAAAATCGCGGAACTCGTAAATAATGACTCGACGGTCGACACACAATTCTCTAAAATTTCATTAAAACTTTGATTGAAATTTAATCGAATGGAAGAGTCAATCGTACGGCTGATAGTTAAGTAAGAAAGAATCTTGCGAAAAAGCAATTTTTATCAAAACAAGCTGTAATTTTCAAGATCAGAGTTCGAGATTGAGAGACAGAGCATGAAATTTTGAGAATTAAACCATCAATGGCAGCTTGTCGACAGCGTAAAACGAAAAACTATAAAAGCTGGAAGATTATAAAATCTATTAATGGTGTATCCTCTCAGTTAGAATGGAGAAAAAATGCACTAATTGTGCTGAAATTTGGCCATTTTGAAGATACTAAAGCCTAGTTCCCACTGCGCGATGAACATTGATCGCAGGCGATGAGGCTTCGTTGCACAAACGTTCGTCGCTTTTCTCATCGCTTTTGTTTCGTCGCCCACGCGTTCCTACTGCGCGATGAACTATCATCGCCTTTCTCATTGCCAATTTTTCACACACATGCGATGAAAGTTCATCGCACAGTGGGGGCGACATGACGATGACACTTCCACACTCCTCACTAAGAAAATAAAAACAACGGGATCCAATTGTTGTACACTCAGGCTAGACCAGAGTACAGGGAAACAAGGGACTCCAGGTAATAAGTCTACACTCGGGCACCAATTTCTTGAGGTACAAAATAGCACCTGCTTGTACAACAATAGGATCTCATTGTTTTTAGGAGCCAATCAGCTGCGTGACTGGATAGGTTCCAAATCTTTAAAAAGGTTGGTGTCAAAATCTGTGACTCATTTCTTTGAATAAAATGGCTTGGAAGAAACTTTAGCTACTTTGTTATAATTCTACCGTTGGACTTTTCAGAAATCTTCAATATTTCAGCATTAGAGTGGTTCCCTTCTCTTTTAAGAATTCAAGAAAAATCTTGAAAACAACTTAAAACCGTCGCAATTTCTAAACTTATTGAGGAAACATAGAATAATTTTTAAAGAAAACCATAGTTTATGAATGTCTACAATATGGTATCAAGCAAAATTCTTTCACTCTTCTGGTTTGCGATTTAGAAATTTGATGACGTCACATCCTCAAATGAGTTGAAATATAAAATACGTTATAATTTCGAAAATATTCAAGATTTCAGAAAATTCCAACTGTAGAATTATAGCAAAGTAGCTAAAGTTTCTTTCAAGCCATTCAATTCAAAGAAATAGGCCACAGAATTTTACACCGACCCTTTTACGCCAATTTAAAGATTTGGAACCTATGTTCTGCGTGACAGTACTCCTTTCATATCTAGTTATAATGTATAGAGGAATAGACGATTACGGAAAAGATGGCGTCGGGGGGCATTTGACCAAGATGCATTGCGTTTGGTGATCGAATCTCTATAGAATCATTGTTGATTCCATTATAGAACGCAATGCATCTTGGTCAAATGCCCCCCGACGCCATCTTTTCCGTAATCGTCTATTGTTGAGCCACATTTCAGTTATTGCTGCTTTGTGTGGGATTGTTGTAGTGAAACCAAACTTAATTCTCTCAAAGAGGTCCAGAATAGAGCTGCCAGAATAACTACGAATAGTCCTGATGATTTTTCTGCTATCCCTCCGCTCAAAAATCTTGGCGGGCCATCTCAATTAAAGATCTCATCAGAAAAGAAACAGCATCGCTGACCTATAAATTATTTAATTCGCTTGCTCCTCAATATTTAGGATAATTTTTTACTAAATGCTCAGAGAGTAGTAATCGCAATCTTCGCTCTACCGAAACAAATGTGCAGATCCCTCTGTTAAGAACATGTACAAGTCAGAAAGCTTGTTCTCATCGTGGAGCAAAATTATGGAATGAAATAAGCAGGGAAACTAACTTGGCACCCTCCCTGGTTATCATTGAAAAACCCCTTTTGAGAGGTACATTTTGATCTTCTATTTAGTTTCGTTATGCTCAATCGTATAAGTATATTGTACAAATCATAACTAAATATCATATATATAAGGTTATTTTTTCAATTTAGTCTTTTTTGACAGGTCAATTTGTAAACAGTTAGTTGTAACTGAATCTGTAGCCTGTATTAATATTGAAAAATGAAAAAATCAAATGAAAAACATCAATATTTTCTCGCTTAGACTAAAATCCTGGAGCGGAGCACGTTGAATATGTTTAAGTATAATGTTAGTTACTCCACTAATATACAAAATTATCTTTCAGACAGAGACAAGGTTCTGATTTGATAAAACCCTAGGTAAAATGTTTACGAATGTACAGGAGATCCCTCATCGATGTAATATGATGATGATGTAATCCATGAGAATTTGAGGTAACTCTTAACAAACACATATGAGATTTTCAATGCTCAAATTTTTACAATTTAAGGAACTTTCAGGATTGGTCAAATTTGTGTGATTTTTATGAAATTTACTGAAGAGTCGAAAAAATCTTCCAAATTCGACGCACTATGGTTTATTTTATAGTAGAAAAGCAAACTTGGATCTGAAAATTTATTTCACTAAAATTTATCATATCGTTTTGGAGTTATTGGTGATTTGGCTTGAAAGCTGTTTTTGGAAGAGCTTACAAAAGTAGTAGAAGTTCCAACCAAATCTTGCAAGTCTTCAGATATAAAATGATGGTAACTGCATCAAAATCTTCTGAGGGACACATTTTATGATTAGTTTACCACCCTAGACAGCTGTTTATGCTCGTTGTCACGATTCATAAGCTTCACTAATAAAATAAAAACAACGGGATCCAATTGTTGTACACTCAGGCTAGACCAGAGTACAGGGAAACAAGGGACTCCAGGTAATAAGTCTACACTCGGGCACCAATTTCTTGAGGTACAAAATAGCACCTGCTTGTACAACAATAGGATCTCATTGTTTTTAGGAGCCAATCAGCTGCGTGACTGGATAGGTTCCAAATCTTTAAAAAGGTTGGTGTCAAAATCTGTGACTCATTTCTTTGAATAAAATAGCTTGGAAGAAACTTTAGCTACTTTGTTATAATTCTACCGTTGGACATTTCAGAAATCTTCAATATTTCAGCATTAGAGTGGTTCCCTTCTCTTTTAAGAATTCAAGAAAAATCTTGAAAAAAACTTAAAACCGTCGTAATTTCTAAACTTATTGAGGAAACATAGAATAATTTTTAAAGAAAACCATAGTTTATGAATGTCTACAATATGGTATCAAGAAAAATTCTTTCACTCTTCTAGTTTGCGATTTAGAAATTTGATGACGTCACATCCTCAAATGAGTTGAAATATAAAATACGTTATAATTTCGAAAATATTCAAGATTTCAGAAAAGTCCAACGGTAGAATTATAGCAAAGTAGCTAAAGTTTCTTTCAAGCCATTCAATTCAAAGAAATAGGCCACATAATTTTACACCGACCCTTTTACGCCAATTTAAAGATTTGGAACCTATGTTCTGCGTGACAGTACTCCTTTCATATCTAGTTAAAATGTATAGAGGAATAGACGATTGCGGAAAAGATGGCGTCTGGGGGCATTTGACCAAGATGCATTGCGTTTGATGATCGAATCTCTATAGAATCATTGTTGATTCCATTATAGAACGCAATGCATCTTGGTCAAATGCCCCCCGACGCCATTTTTTCCGTAATCGTCTATTGTTGAGCCACATTTCAGTTATTGCTGCTTTGTGTGGGATTGTTGTAGTGAAACCAAACTTAATTCTCTCCAAGAGGTCCAGAATAGAGCTGCCAGAATAACTACGAATAGTCCTTATGATGTTTCTGCTATCCCTCCGCTCAAAAATCTTGGCGGGCCGTCTCAATTAAAGATCTCATCAGAAAAGAAACAGCATCGCTGACCTATAAATTATTTAATTCACTTGCTCCTCAATATTTAGGATAATTTTTTACTAAATGCTCAGAGAGTAGTAATCGCAATCTTCGCTCTACCGAAACAAATGTGCAGATCCCTCTGAGAACATGTACAAGTCAGAAAGCTTATTCTCATCGTGGAGCAAAATTATGGAATGAAATAAGCAGGGAAACTAACTTGGCACCCTCCCTGGTTATCATTGAAAAACCCCTTTTGAGAGGTACATTTTGATCTTCTATTTAGTTTCGTTATGCTCAATCGTATAAGTATATTGTACAAATCATATCTAAATATCATATATATAAGATTATTTTTTCAATTTGGTCTTTTTTGACAGGTCAATTTGTAAACAGTTAGTTGTAACTGAAATCTGTAACCTGTATTAATATTGAAAAATGAAAAAATCAAAGGAAAGCATCAACATTTTCTTGCTTAGACTAATTCTAAAATCCTGGAGCGGAGCACGTTGAATATGTTTAAGTATAATGTTAGTTACTCCACTAATATACAAAATTATCTTTCAGACAGAGACAAGGTTCTGATTTGATAAAACCCTAGGTAAAATGTTTACGAATGTACAGGAGACCCCTCATCGATGTAATATGATGATGATGTAATCCATGAGAATTTGAGGTAACTCTTAACAAACACATATGAGATTTTCAATGCTCAAATTTTTACAATTTAAGGAACTTTCAGTATTGGTCAAATTTGTGTGTGATTTTTATAAAATTTACTGAAGAGTCGAAAAAATCTTCCAAATTCGACGCACTATGGTTTATTTTATAGTAGAAAAGCAAACTTAGATCTGAAAATTTATTTCACTCAAATTTATCATATCGTTTTGAAGTTATTGGTGATTTGGCTTGGAAGCTGTTTTTGGAAGAGCTTAAAAAAGTAGTAGAAGTTCCAACCAAATCTTGCAAGTCTTCAGATATAAAATGATGGTAACTGCATCAAAATCTTCTGAGGGACACATTTTATGATTAGTTTACCACCCTAGACAGCTGTTTATGCTCGTTGTCACGATTCATAAGCTGACAATAAACCCTATCAAGCCTAGGATATTTGATGCTCTAGGAAGACTAGGGGGGCTGAGTCGGCCACCCTATTTTATTTCTGTTCTGTACAACATAGAGCCATAAAACTTGGCATGTGTATAGTACATCATAATATGAACCCAAAAATGAAATCTATTTTTAGATATGTCGCGTGACCTGCTCATGAAGTCACAATGTTACATTTTCAAAATCATAAGGGCTCAGTACAAAATATTTTCAATCACTGATTACCAGAAAACGAACAGCAGTAAGGATATCAGTCCAATTTTTATGTATTCTGTGGTCAAATTGCATGTGCTTTGCAAAGAAAATTTATTAAAAAATGACGACGACATCACACAAAGATTCAAAAAATGTGCGCATGCGCATTGCATAAATACGGCAATTTACTCCTCCAAATTTCAAAATAAGTAATCAGTTCGATAGAGCATCAAAAATAGGCCATATTGCTAGCTTCACATCATTTTCCCAAGTTCTCTGTAGATTTTATTAGGGTTTATTCAAAATTTGCGGTTGACTTTTTTTGAAAATTACTTGTGTTAACCCCCGGTAATGAATTTCATTTTTCTAACAAATACGTTTAAGAAAGATAAAAAGTAGAAGTCAGAAAGATACAGAGTGGTAAGTGCAGTCAGTACGGATATACATCAGAAAAGGTTTAAGAAGATTTGATCAACATTTCCATCCATCATCCATCATGTTCGAGAACGGCCACAAAACAAAAATTGCTCATAACTCAAGAGCGAAATGAGATATTTTAGCGAAATAAATCTTAAAATCCAAGTTAGCCTTTTCACTATAAAAAATGGCATATATTAACATAAAATTGGTGAATCATTCATAATTATACAGTTTGTAAAACGCCGGTACTTTTTTCACTCACCCAGCATGTATAATGTTTTCAGTGATGTTGTGACCCAATGCCGATTGGAAGAATAAGCGAATATGCAACTCAACATCACAGCATGGGCGGTAGGAGACATTTAGATTGCTTTTGAAAAATATTGTTCAAAAGCAATCCAAATGTCTCCTACCGTCCATGATTACAGCATCGCGTTTGCAAGAAGCTTTTTAAGTCGAAATTAAAGCATCTTTATTAAAATTGAGGTGGTCAGGAAATTACGCATTATTTTCCGGAGTAAGTTAAGCATCTGTCGTTGTAATTTTGCATTCAAATGAACATTAATCAAAGTAGAACAACAGACGAAATTTCTACCACTAACAAATTAATTGATGTTGTTGAAAAATCTCACAATTATGGAATAAAAGAATATTTAATGATTACTTGTCATCAAATATTTAAAGATGGCATTTTAAAGACTATTTTGTAGCATTTTCTCAGTTTGCTACTTACTCTAAACCTCACTGTGTAATTGTTTCTCCCATTCTTTCTTCCGTGCAAGTTTTCCTCTGAAGTTTTCTCCGTGCCACAAGATATAATCCACATACCATAGACGAAACGCTGATGCAAGCTTATGGTATAAAATGCAAATTTGCTGCATACTACTTGCAACACCAATATAGTTGCGCAACAAAAGAAACAAAATCTTTTATTTTTTACAGAAACCNAATTGAGGTGGTCAGGAAATTACGCATTATTTTCCGGAGTAAGTTAAGCATCTGTCGTTGTAATTTTGCATTCAAATGAACATTAATCAAAGTAGAACAACAGACGAAATTTCTACCACTAACAAATTAATTGATGTTGTTGAAAAATCTCACAATTATGGAATAAAAGAATATTTAATGATTACTTGTCATCAAATATTTAAAGATGGCATTTTAAAGACTATTTTGTAGCATTTTCTCAGTTTGCTACTTACTCTAAACCTCACTGTGTAATTGTTTCTCCCATTCTTTCTTCCGTGCAAGTTTTCCTCTGAAGTTTTCTCCGTGCCACAAGATATAATCCACATACCATAGACGAAACGCTGATGCAAGCTTATGGTATAAAATGCAAATTTGCTGCATACTACTTGCAACACCAATATAGTTGCGCAACAAAAGAAACAAAATCTTTTATGTTTTACAGAAACCGAGGGGCAAATCACTCCAAAAGTAACGTAAGAGATTTTGAGATTTCAAAATTTATCGAGATGTTGAAAGATTTTGGAGATTTTGCAAGATTTTGCAAGATTTGTGAGAATGTAAACAATTTTTGAGATTTTCAAAGAATTGTACCAAAGATTTTTTTGAGAATTTCTATTATTTGTTGGGGAGATTTCTGGGATTTTTTGAGATTTTCAAAGATTCTTAGGATTTTCTTTGAGATTTCTAAGATTTTATGAAGATTTTCTAGATTTTTAGATTTTTCGAGATTTTTGGGACTATTGAAGATTGCTTAGGATTTTTTACGAAAGTGTACGAGATTTTTGGAGTGATTTGCCCCTTGGCAGAAACTTCCGAAAAATATCTGCACCATCGCTTGAAAAGATAAGAATTTCTTTATTCTGCAATTTTTACTTTGCTACATAGCGAGTGCGCCGAAAAAAGTTCCAACTTTTGACAGGCTATGATAAATAGTACACAAGGAGAGATTGATGAAGTCATCTATGAATTTTCGGCTGCATAATTTTCACATTACAAGCGAATTCGTTAGAGTTCTTAGTACTGGAAACAGCCAAAATCGATCGAAAAAACAACGATCAAATTTTCTAAAGACTGAGCTAGACAAGACAATGAGAAAGCTCTTGGAAACAATTTGGGAATTGAGAAGTGGATTAGTTGTGATCAGTTAGTTGCACGGGCAGTCTTGCACGATCTAGAATTACCCTTACCAAATCAAAAACTTGCGCTTTTCTATCATTGCAATAAAATCTTGGGCTGATAAATAAAAAGTAGCAAGATTTGATCGATGCTGTTGGATCGATTTAGGCCTTCTGTAAACCAATCAGTTTTAAGAAATCACTTGTAACTTGTAACGCTGACAAATCGATGAAAATTGCCGAGTATTATTTCGGATTTTCATTGTAGATTACATCATAAATCTTTGATATCGGCCTTATGTACGATTTATCATGGCCTGTCAAAAGCGGGACTTTCATCTGGCGCACCCGGTACAACTTTGATTGCGAGAAAGAAAAAATGCATCGTGCCCCTGAGCTTAACAGAGTAAATTTTGCTTTACTAAAAAAAACAACAAAATTAAATTTCGGTCAACAAAAGAGCACTTATTTTTCTAACACAAAAAGGAAAAATGTCTCCCAGCATTCTGAGGATTTGCTGATCTCAATGGCTTTCACCAACTAAGAAAAGTTAGCAAAGAAACTCGTACATTCCAGTAATGGCGAAATCAACAAAGTCTGGCAGACGCGAGCGTTGTGCTGTTTTTACAAGAAAGAAATTGTTTAGATTATAGCAACAAATAATTGATACTCTAAGAAAATGGTAAGCCATCCAGAAATTACAACAATGCTATTTTTAAAGTTATATTAGCATTGTGATAAAATAGGGTAAGAACTCAACTTTATCAAAAGAGACGAAAAAATTGAATTGCACAAAAGCTCGACAGTAGCACCTCAAGCTCTTCAACATATTAATCAAATTTCATTCATACCAATTCCGTCATTTTCTTGTGTTAAATGAAAGAGTATGTAAATGGAGTGCCATTTGGAGCTACAATATTTTGAAAAAATTACTATACAATACACAATTAAATATAATATATTTCAAATAGCAGTGATTGCTTCTTTGATGTTGCCAATATATTTACAGGATGCTTGAGGTATAGAAAAGGAGTGCACCATTTTCTCTAAACATCCTCAGTCAAATCAATCGTCTTCTTCGATGCCTTGCAATATTGCAATGTAGATGAACGACGTCTTTTTATAACACGAAAATCAACATTCAAATGCTTCACATTGGTAAAATGTGTGCTATTACAAGGCCAGGTTAAATTTTCAGTTTTTTCGATGTCTTGCAATATTAAAATTGAGATGAATGATGCCTTTTTATAACACGAAAATCAGCGTTTAAAAGCTTCACAAACTGTTAAAATTCGCTCTATTTAAGACTCAGTTAAATGTGTCATATTTTTCAGATGCTTTTCAGTATCACACTGCTTTTTATGACGCAAACAAACGGCATTTAAATGACTCACAGCGATAAAATCTACTCCGTACGAGCCTTGCCTAGATTTCCTCACATTTTTCAATTCCCGAATGAATTAAACCTCCGGCAATCGATACCTTTCTATGACGCGATAATACGCATTCAACTTAGCCGCAGCCATAAAATACGCTATAAAGTACGGTTATAAGCCTTGAATTAATTTCTCAATGTATCGACACCTTCAAAACTTGCAACTGATCATCTTCAACGCCTATCTATGACACGAAAATCGAGAGTAACGAAATTTGCTGACACGAAATATTTTAGATTAAAACCTTGATTAAATGTAACGAAATTGAAATTTCTTACGGAACTGAAATTTTGAAAATATCGCCTAAATTTGACTAGAAAGTCGAAATTTGAACGGAATTGACTTCCAGTGTTAAATTTGAAATTCTCAACAAATAAATAAACTGATAATTTACATACTTGAAGTATGTAAGATTCAAACTTTGGCTTAATGTAGTAAATTCCTATGTGTTACGGAATTGCAACTTTGAAGAATATCGCTTACATTTGCATCGAAAATCAAACGTCGAATAAGAATGATTCTACCTTAATTTTGACAGTTAATAAACAGTTAAATTGAAAATTTGCTTGAGCAAAATTTGTAAGATTCAAATTTTGGCTTAATGTATCAAATTTCTATGTGTTGCGGAATTGTAACTCGAAGAAAATCGCCTGCCTTTGCATCGAAAATCAAGCGTCGAAAATGAGTGATTCTACCTTAATTTTGACAGTTAAATAAACAACTAAATTGAAAATTTGCTTGAGCAAAATATGTAAGATTCAAACTTTCGTTTAAAATGTATCAAATTCCTATGTGCTACGGAATTGCAACTTTAAAAATCAACTCCTTCATTTCACGCGAAACTCAAATTCCGACAGAAATTGACTTTCATTTTCATTTTAAATGCTTGACAAATAATTCAACAGATAAAATATAACACAAAATGATTTTCTGATTTATCACATCGGAGAAAGCAAGCTGATTCATCTCCACGATAAACTTGATAAACAACAGCGAACAATTTGCTGACATCAACCTCAAATTCATTTTGAATAAAAGCACAACATAGTCAAGAAATCACAAGTTCAAAAAGACTCGGGTTTTCGATAATTTGACGAAATGTCTTGAGAAATCAAGGCGAAATAAGGTGGTCGCCATTCCTAAATCCTTTACGATTCACGCTGTATCGATAATAAGCAGATAATTCTTGTGTTTCACCTACCTGCTCTTTCTACAGCAAATTTACTTGAGCATACTTTGTGTGCTTTCTTCACTCCACTAGCAAGTCATCTGCAGATCCGTCTTCTGCAACAGGTC
Source organism: Aurelia aurita (assembly GCA_004194415.1). Classification (NCBI taxonomy): domain Eukaryota; kingdom Metazoa; phylum Cnidaria; class Scyphozoa; order Semaeostomeae; family Ulmaridae; genus Aurelia; species Aurelia aurita. The sequence continues at coordinate 364,802 of REGM01000053.1, read as the reverse complement.
TTCAGCTCGACTCGCAATTGTAATCTGACAAGGTAGAAATTTCAGTATTTAGAATCCTTAAGAAATCTTGTAAAAATTTCAGTGATTTTTCATCGCCTTTCATTTACGTGTGAGATTATTGCTGTAGAATGTTAACTAAAGAAAGATAATGATCGTGGACCAGGTGTTCTACGTGCCCGTATGCGCCTTTTTTGCATAACAATAGGCCTGATCTGAAATCAGGAATACAACACAACAGGCAGGTTGCAATCCAACGACTTTCTTGTGAAAACCAGTTCATGAAAATCGTTCAACTACTTTGTAATGAGAATGTTTATAAGCAAACAAAGAACATCTTGATTCTATTTCAAAGTTCGGGTATCATTGCATTTTGAACACTACTTTTCAAAGAAGCCGCCTTTAAATTTGGCTGGAAGCTATGTGAAAGCAAGTGAACTTTCCAATAAGTTTCGCAGGTCATTAAAATTTTCATTGAAATATTTAAGGCTAAACGCGGAAACACATCTGACAATTTCACGAAAGTTGCTGTGAATTTAAGAAAAGGCTGAGGCTGCTCGTTCTTGACTAAAGCGCAGTTGTTGGGGCGAACTTCCAGAGCCCAGCCCAATAAAGTCCAACATAAGAGCATAATGAGTGACCCAGGAATAACTGTAAATTATTGAAAAATAGCCAAAATGTCATTGATTTTGAACACTGTTCTGCCTGGCGCAGGAACCCCCAATTGGCAACAAGGCCCCCAACGAAACTTCCGAAGATAAAAAGGATGTAAATGAAACAAGGTGCTGAAACTTTTTGAAGAACTAAACTTCAATAGGCCATACACTTTTAAGTCACGTGACCAGCAAATGCCCATATTTTCAGATCAAATGTAACAAAGAAAATAAACAAAATACTATAGTTATTGTAATTTCAGCTTTGATCTTATCGAGATCGATATCAAACAATTTGTCACGTGACGAACTTTCATTTGCGTGTGCGCAGGCTAATTTGTATTTGCTGAAATCAACAAGATATGTTTATGACGTCATTCATTTTAATAACGTCATATTGACAACAAAGAATGACAAATTTTTGAAAATTATCACCAATCAATAGACAATCACATTCTCTCTTTATTTGCAGGGAAGACTTTTTTCAAGCTATGAAGAATTCCCGTAGTCTCTAACTCCCAGTCAGTCTGTCCGGTTTAGACCCACATTAAAACCCGGACAAATGATTCGAACCGAGCCGGAAATTAAATGAAGCAAAGCTCGTAGGTGCAATGGAAAGGCGGTTACTTAATATAGAAAGTCATTAGCATAGGGAAAACTTTTCCACGCAACAAATAAATCCCGTAGTCTCTAACTCTCAGTCTGTCGGCCCGGTTTAAATCCACATCAAGCCCGGACACATCATTTAATCCAGGCCAGACTTTAAATCAAGCAAAGCTCATTGGTCTAATAGGAGGGCGGCTAGTCAATATATAAAGCCATTAGCATTGGAAAGACTTTTTTCACGCAACAAAGAAATCCCATAGTCCTTAACTCTCAGTCTTTGGGCCCGGTTTAAATCTAAATTAAGCCCGGACGCATGATTCGATCCAGACCGTACTTTAAATTAAGCAAAGTTCGTTGGTGTAATAGAAGGGCGGCTAGTTAATATATAAAGCCATTATCATTGGAAAGACTTTTTTCACGCAGCAAAGAAATCCCGTAGTCTCTAACTCTCAGTCTGTCGGCCCGGTTTAAATCCACATCAAGCCCGGACACATCATTTAATCCAGGCCAGACTTTAAATCAAGCAAAGCTCATTGGTCTAATAGGAGGGCGGCTAGTCAATATATAAAGCCATTAGCATTGGAAAGACTTTTTTCACGCAACAAAGAAATCCCATAGTCCTTAACTCTCAGTCTTTGGGCCCGGTTTAAATCTAAATTAAGCCCGGACGCATGATTCGATCCAGACCGTACTTTAAATTAAGCAAAGTTCGTTGGTGTAATAGAAGGGCGGCTAGTTAATATATAAAGCCATTATCATTGGAAAGACTTTTTTCACGCAGCAAAGAAATCCCGTAGTCTCTAACTCTCAGTCTGTCGGCCCGGTTTAAATCCACATCAAGCCCGGACACATCATTTAATCCAGGCCAGACTTTAAATCAAGCAAAGCTCATTGGTCTAATAGGAGGGCGGCTAGTCAATATATAAAGCCATTAGCATTGGAAAGACTTTTTTCACGCAACAAAGAAATCCCATAGTCCTTAACTCTCAGTCTTTGGGCCCGGTTTAAATCTAAATTAAGCCCGGACGCATGATTCGATCCAGACCGTACTTTAAATTAAGCAAAGTTCGTTGGTGTAATAGAAGGGCGGCTAGTTAATATATAAAGCCATTATCATTGGAAAGACTTTTTTCACGCAGCAAAGAAATCCCGTAGTCTCTAACTCTCAGTCTGTCGGCCCGGTTTAAATCCACATCAAGCCCGGACACATCATTTAATCCAGGCCAGACTTTAAATCAAGCAAAGCTCATTGGTCTAATAGGAGGGCGGCTAGTCAATATATAAAGCCATTAGCATTGGAAAGACTTTTTTCACGCAACAAAGAAATCCCATAGTCCTTAACTCTCAGTCTTTGGGCCCGGTTTAAATCTAAATTAAGCCCGGACGCATGATTCGATCCAGACCGTACTTTAAATTAAGCAAAGTTCGTTGGTGTAATAGAAGGGCGGCTAGTTAATATATAAAGCCATTATCATTGGAAAGACTTTTTTCACGCAGCAAAGAAATCCCGTAGTCTCTAACTCTCAGTCTGTCGGCCCGGTTTAAATCCACATCAAGCCCGGACACATCATTTAATCCAGGCCAGACTTTAAATCAAGCAAAGCTCATTGGTCTAATAGGAGGGCGGCTAGTCAATATATAAAGCCATTAGCATTGGAAAGACTTTTTTCACGCAACAAAGAAATCCCATAGTCCTTAACTCTCAGTCTTTGGGCCCGGTTTAAATCTAAATTAAGCCCGGACGCATGATTCGATCCAGACCGTACTTTAAATTAAGCAAAGTTCGTTGGTGTAATAGAAGGGCGGCTAGTTAATATATAAAGCCATTATCATTGGAAAGACTTTTTTCACGCAGCAAAGAAATCCCGTAGTCTCTAACTCTCAGTCTGTCGGCCCGGTTTAAATCCACATCAAGCCCGGACACATCATTTAATCCAGGCCAGACTTTAAATCAAGCAAAGCTCATTGGTCTAATAGGAGGGCGGCTAGTCAATATATAAAGCCATTAGCATTGGAAAGACTTTTTTCACGCAACAAAGAAATCCCATAGTCCTTAACTCTCAGTCTTTGGGCCCGGTTTAAATCTAAATTAAGCCCGGACGCATGATTCGATCCAGACCGTACTTTAAATTAAGCAAAGTTCGTTGGTGTAATAGAAGGGCGGCTAGTTAATATATAAAGCCATTATCATTGGAAAGACTTTTTTCACGCAGCAAAGAAATCCCGTAGTCTCTAACTCTCAGTCTGTCGGCCCGGTTTAAATCCACATCAAGCCCGGACACATCATTTAATCCAGGCCAGACTTTAAATCAAGCAAAGCTCATTGGTCTAATAGGAGGGCGGCTAGTCAATATATAAAGCCATTAGCATTGGAAAGACTTTTTTCACGCAACAAAGAAATCCCATAGTCCTTAACTCTCAGTCTTTGGGCCCGGTTTAAATCTAAATTAAGCCCGGACGCATGATTCGATCCAGACCGTACTTTAAATTAAGCAAAGTTCGTTGGTGTAATAGAAGGGCGGCTAGTTAATATATAAAGCCATTATCATTGGAAAGACTTTTTTCACGCAGCAAAGAAATCCCGTAGTCTCTAACTCTCAGTCTGTCGGCCCGGTTTAAATCCACATCAAGCCCGGACACATCATTTAATCCAGGCCAGACTTTAAATCAAGCAAAGCTCATTGGTCTAATAGGAGGGCGGCTAGTCAATATATAAAGCCATTAGCATTGGAAAGACTTTTTTCACGCAACAAAGAAATCCCATAGTCCTTAACTCTCAGTCTTTGGGCCCGGTTTAAATCTAAATTAAGCCCGGACGCATGATTCGATCCAGACCGTACTTTAAATTAAGCAAAGTTCGTTGGTGTAATAGAAGGGCGGCTAGTTAATATATAAAGCCATTATCATTGGAAAGACTTTTTTCACGCAGCAAAGAAATCCCGTAGTCTCTAACTCTCAGTCTGTCGGCCCGGTTTAAATCCACATCAAGCCCGGACACATCATTTAATCCAGGCCAGACTTTAAATCAAGCAAAGCTCATTGGTCTAATAGGAGGGCGGCTAGTCAATATATAAAGCCATTAGCATTGGAAAGACTTTTTTCACGCAACAAAGAAATCCCATAGTCCTTAACTCTCAGTCTTTGGGCCCGGTTTAAATCTAAATTAAGCCCGGACGCATGATTCGATCCAGACCGTACTTTAAATTAAGCAAAGTTCGTTGGTGTAATAGAAGGGCGGCTAGTTAATATATAAAGCCATTATCATTGGAAAGACTTTTTTCACGCAGCAAAGAAATCCCGTAGTCTCTAACTCTCAGTCTGTCGGCCCGGTTTAAATCCACATCAAGCCCGGACACATCATTTAATCCAGGCCAGACTTTAAATCAAGCAAAGCTCATTGGTCTAATAGGAGGGCGGCTAGTCAATATATAAAGCCATTAGCATTGGAAAGACTTTTTTCACGCAACAAAGAAATCCCATAGTCCTTAACTCTCAGTCTTTGGGCCCGGTTTAAATCTAAATTAAGCCCGGACGCATGATTCGATCCAGACCGTACTTTAAATTAAGCAAAGTTCGTTGGTGTAATAGAAGGGCGGCTAGTTAATATATAAAGCCATTATCATTGGAAAGACTTTTTTNGGCTGTTTTAGAGCTGCCCTTTTTTGAGGCATACTGTATAAAATGCATAGATGATTATCAGACTAATTTCTTTGCCTTTATTAAGCTCCTAACTTGGAATCAAATTTACCAAATGCCAGCAATGAAAACAAAAAGTTGACGTTGACAAATATTTACGTGACATTCAAAATGATCAAATTTAGCTGATTTTGTCAACAACAATAAAACACTTTCGGCCTATTGGTAGACCACTTTAAATAAAAGGGTCCGTAGTATCGGACCCATCAACTTCATCGATGGCCCTATCGCAAGGATTTTCTGTGGGACAAACGAGAGGCTTCGAGTCAATAAAAAGAGCTGTGTAAATGGGGTGCTATTCTGAATTAGGGCATCCTTTTCAAAAAGGTGATCTTTCAACATATTTCAGGCACATGAATATATGAATGCCAAGTTCAATACTAGTTTAGTTTGGGGTATAATTAAAGAGTCATTGTCACCCAGGGACCTTTGCGGGCAAGCTGCAATTTCAGACTGTCTGATAATCAAATCTGGCCTAAGCGGAAAATATGGATCCACACTGCAGTGGTTAAACTGATAGAAAAGTTTGACTATATTTGACTTTCTATCAGTTCAACCACTGCAATGTGGATCCATATTTTCCGCTTAGGCCAGATTCTATTTTCAAACAATCTGAAATTGCAGTAGGCCCCCAAAGGACCCTGGGTGACAATGGCTCCTTAAGAAAGACTGTGTCACAATAAAATTTGCTTTTGATACTTTTTTCAAAAAATTTAAGAAAAATTCAGATGGAAGTTGCGTCCGACAGAACTTTGGTGCCATATAAATGTAAAAGAAAAATCCATTTTAAATGATTTATTTCACACATAAAGGTCTGCAGTTTTGATATCAAATTCTTTTGTTTGGTTTAAATTGACATTTAACATAACTTTGTTATGATATAGCACAATTCTTCCGTCCAACAGTTCCATTCAACAAATAAGCCTTTCCATGTTGAAAATAAACACTTTATTTGATGTTGTATCCAACATATTTTATTTAATTGATCTAGAAAAATTAAGCTTAAAATTGTGCAAGATCAAATTTTCTCGAAGATGAAGTGAAAAAGTACCTTTGCTTAATAGCATATAAATTTAGCGTTATAATTTGTCCTTCTATTGTTCCGTCCAACAGACTTTTTCAATGGGCTAAAGAACCTTTATTTCTAAATTTAGATCTAACTGTTAAATTCCATTTGCAAAAGCGCCAGCTTGCGTAACTCAATGCAGATTTGGAAACAGGTTCTAGCTTCAAATGCGAAACAGGTTCTAGTAATTATCAGTATTTAATCGGTTATGTGTAGCATTTTATTTTGTCACTTGATAATGGGTTTATGCCCGAAACGTCGTACAAAATTAAACTCTGTTCAAAGTACAATTATTTATACTATACTTGTTTTGTTTTAATGAAATTTTATTTTTTAGCTGTTTATTTAGTTATTATTTTGTTGCAGGCCTTTATGTAATGACCATGGGGTAGTCATTGTATTTTGCTCCCTGTGATATCGTCCCTGTAGTGTTTTGTAAAGTAATTCATACATAGTGTTTTGAGTATCTTGTTCTTGTAAAAATTTTAACTGAAGATAAGAAAATAAAGAAATAAAAAACTTTTATAATATGACAGTTTAACTCATTCAATTTCCATAGCCAAAACGCATCAAAATTTTGTCCAGCAGAAAATGCCACTTCAGAATAGCACCATGGTTATTACATCTTTATTTGAATTGAATGGCTCGAACGGAGCTTCGTGTAGTTTACAGTACTTCCAGAAACTGCATTTTGCACATCAATATTAATTTCAGATTACAGCGTTTTACGTTTTATGAAGGGCAGTGTGAAAGGGACTCATCTATGGCTTTGACAACCACAAAGTAACCTAACGTCTAAATTGAAAGAGGAAAATAGTAAAATTTTCAAGAAAACCTCAATTAATGAAGGTCTATAATATGGTGAAAATATAATAAATAAATGATTAAAGTACCATAAAATAGCGTAGATGTAAAAAAATAAAAAGAAATAAAAAAAAAAATAGAATAGAATAGAATAAAAACAATAAAATAGCGTAGATGTGATAAATAAATAGTGTATTTTTTACACCTACGCTATTTTATGGTACTTTAATCATTTATTTATTATATTGTCGTTTAGGTTTGATGGTACCACACGCAACAAACATATTTCTATAATATGGTGGTAAGTAAAAGTCCGTAGCTGTTTTGATCTACGATTTAGCATTTGACGACATCACAACTTCAAAATTAGCAGAAGTGCAGGGTGAGTCAAAAAATGTACAGGCGTTTGAAAAACTGTCGTATAATTACAAATAATCCAACAATATCATCGTACCATAAACCAATTTATAGTAAAAAGGCAAACTTAGATTTTATAATTTATTTCGCTAAAATTCATCATTTCGTTCTAGAGTTATCAGCAATTTGTTAAGGAGCTGTTTTGAACATGCTGGAGGAAGGACTAGAAATGTTTATGATCAAATCTTCTCTAATTTTCAGCTCTTGAACAGTGGCAACAAGCATAAACAGACTATCGGATGGAAAACAATTGCTACAAATGTGTCTCTTGCATTTGCATGGCTTATCTTCCTTCTCAAACTAGTTTCATGCAATTTTCATGATTCTAAGTTGAAGACTTGCAAAATTTGGTTGCAACTTCTCAGCCTTTTTCAAGCTCTTCCAAAACATCTTCCAAGCAAAATCGCCAATAACTCCAGAACGATATGATAAATTTTAGTGAAAAATTGTCCACATCTAAGTTAGCATTTCTACTAAAAAATAAACAATATGACGCTGAGCCTGGTGGAGTATTCTTGTCTGTATAATTTGGCAAACGCCTATGCTTTTTTAGACTCACCTGATGCAACAAAAACACTGTTATTCTGAAACTAATATTGATATCAAATTACGCCTTCTGCGATTACAGTAAATTAAAGATATTTCCGTTTTCTTCTAGTTTTCAAATATTCGAAGTTTTTGGGAAGCTAAAAGCATGGAATAGGTGAGGTTATATAATATAAGCAGCTGAAATTCGGTTACACCCCACACCCATTTTTATTAAGATAGTGGGCAGAATGATTGTTCCATCGCTTTTCTTTTCCATAGGTTTAAATTAGCAACTCTGGCTGTTTTAGAGCTGCCCTGTTTTGAGGCATACTGTATAAAATGCATAGGTGATTATCAGATTAATTTCTTTGCCTTTATTAAGCTCCTAACTTGGAATCAAATTTACCAAATGCCAGCAATGAAAACAAAAAGTTGACGTTGACAAATATTTACGCGACATTCAAAATGATCAAATTTAGCTGATTTTGTCAAAAACAATAAAACACTTTCGGTCTATTGGTAGACCACTTTAAATAAAAGGGCCCGTATTATCGGACCCATCAACTTCATCGATGGCCCTATCGCAAGGATTTTCTGTGGGACAAACGAGAGGCTTCAAGTCAATAAAAAGGACTGTGTAAATGGGGTCCTATTCTGAATTAGGGTATCCTTTTCAAAAAGGTGATCTTTCAACATATTTCAGGCACATGAATATATGAATGCCAAGTTCAACACTAGTTTAGTTTGGGGTATAATTAAAGAGTCATTGTCACCCAGGGTCCTTTGCCGGCAAGCTGCAATTTCAGACTGTCTGATAATCAAATCTGGCCTAAGCGGAAAATATGGATCCACACCTATAGTTGACTTTCTATCAGTTCAACCACTGCAATGTGGATCCATATTTTCCGCTTAGGCCAGATGTTATTTTCAAACAATCTGAAATTGCAGTAGGCCCCCAAAGGACCCTGGGTGACAATGGCTCCTTAAGAAAGATTGCATAACAATAAAATTTTCTTTTGATACTTTTTTCAAAAAATTTACGAAAATCTAAATTTTTCTGTCGGATGGAAGTTGCGTCCGACAGAACTTTGGTGCCATATAAATGTAAAAGAAAAATCGATTTTAAATGATTTATGTCACACATAAAGGTCTGCAGTTTTAATATCAAATTCTTTTGTTTGGTTTAAATTGACATTTATCATAACTTTGTTATGATATAGCACAATTCTTCCGTCCAACAGTTCCATTCAACAAATAAGCCTTTCCATGTTGAAAATAAACACTTTGTTTGATGTTGTATCCAACATATTTTATTTAATTGATCTAGAAAAATTAAGCTTAAAATTGTACAAGATCAAATTTTCTCGAAGATGAAGTGAAAAAGTACCTTTGCATAATAGCATATAAATTTAGCGTTATAATTTGTCCTTCTATTGTTCCGTCCAACAGACTTTTTCAATGGGCTAAAGAACCTTTATTTCTAAATTTAGACCTAACGGTTAAATTCCATTTTCAAAAGCGCCAGCTTGTGTAACTCAATGCAGATTTGTTTTAGTTTCAAATGCGAAACAGGTTCTAGTAATTATCAGTATTTAATCGTTTATGTGTAGCATTTTATTTTGTAGCTGTTTATTTAGTTATTATTTTGTTGCAGGCCTTTATGTAATGGCCATGGGGTAGTTATTGTCTTTTGCTCCCTGTGGTATCGTCCCTGTAGTGTTTTGTAAAGTAACTCATACATAGTGTTTTAAGTATCTTGTTCTTGCAAAAATGTTAATTGAAGATAAAAAAATTAAAAACTTTTATAATATGACAGTTTAACTCATTCAATTTCCATAGCGAAAACGGTATCAAATTTTTGTCCAGCAGAAAATGCCACTTCAGAATAGCACCATGGTTATTACATCTTTATTTGAATTGAATGGCTCGAATGGAGCTTCATGTAGTTTACAGTACTTCCAGAAACTGCATTTTGCACATCAATAATAATTTCCAGATTACAGCGTTTTGCGTTTTATGAAGGGCAGTGTAAAAGGGACTCATCTATTGCTTTGACAAACACAAAGTAACCTAACGTCTAAATTGAAAGAGGAAAATAGTAAAATTTTCAAGAAAACCTCAATTAATGAAGGTCTATAATATGGTGAAAATATAATAAATAAATGATTAAAGTACCATAAAATAGCGTAAATGTAAAAAAATAAAAATAAAAAATTAAAATAGAATAGAATAGAATAGAATAGAATAGAATAAAAACAATAAAATAGCGTAGATGTGATAGATAAATAGTGTATTTTTTACACCTACGCTATTTTATGGTACTTTAATCATTTATTTATTATATTGTCGTTTAATTTTGATGGTACCACACGCAACAAACATATTTCTATAATATGGTGGTAAGTAAAAGTCCGTAGCTGTTTTGATCTACGATTTAACATTTGACGACATCACAACTTCAAAATTAGCAGAAGTGCAGGTTGAGTCAAAAAATGTACAGGCGTTTGAAAAACTGTCGTATAATTACAAATAATCCAACAATATCATCGTACCATAAACCAATTTATAGTAAAAAGGCAAACTTAGATTTTATAATTTATTTCGCTAAAATTCATCATTTCGTTCTAGAGTTATCAGCAATTTGTGAAGGAGCTGTTTTTGAACATGCTGGATTTATTTATGATCAAATCTTCTCTAATTTTCAGCTCTTGAACAGTGGCAGTGGCAACAAGCATAAACAGAATATGGGATGGAAAACAATTGCTACAAATGTGTCTCTTGCATTTGCATGGCTTCTCTTCCTTCTCAAACTAGTTTCATGCAATTGTCATGATTCTAAGTTGAAGACTTGCAAAATTTGGTTGCAACTTTTCAGCCTTTTTCAAGCTCTTCCAAAACATCTTCCAAGCAAAATCGCCAATAACTCCAGAACGATATGATAAATTTTAGTGAAAAATTGTCCACATCTAAGATAGCATTTCTACTAAAAAATAAACAATATGACGCTGAGCCTGGTGGAGTATTCTTGTCTGTATACTTTGGCAAACGCCTATGCTTTTTTAGACTCACCTGATGCAACAAAAACACTGTTATTCTGAACTAATATTGATATCAAATTGCGCCTTCTGCTATTACAGTAAATTAAAGATATTTCCGTTTTCTTCTAGTTTTCAAATATTCGAAGTTTTTGGGAAGCTAAAAGCATGGAATAGGTGAGGTTATATAATATAAGCAGCTGAAATTCGGTTACACCCCACACCCATTTTTGCTAATATAATAATATCATCTACAGACTAATTCTGCTGAATTGTCACATGTTTTTGTCCTAATATTTCACAAGCGCCTGTTGTCGGCAGCTTTACTCGTTCCAAAACAGGGCTCTCCCCAAATAATTGGAGTCAACTAAACACTGTTTTAGCACGGAAACGGTGGAAAGGAAAAACGGAGGTCAAACGATGCGACTTGCGTGTATGAGGGAAATAACAGTGACGATTTAGGTTATTCATGAAAGCATTAGGCCTAGGAGAAAGAGAGACACAGTCTTATAATGAAATGAATAATATAATATAACGCGAGAGATGATGAAAATTCAGTTCCATATGTTAGGTTTTTCATGACAGCATTAGGCCCAGGAGAACATAGAGACACAATTTTACCATGAAATAAATAACATAACACGAGAGATGACGAAAGTGGAAATTAATATATTAGGTTATTCATGACAACATTAGGCCCAGGAGAACATAGAGACACAATTTTACCATAAATAACATAACGAGAGAGATGATGAAAGTGGAATGTTATATATTAGGTTATTCATGACAGCATTAGGCCTAGGAGAACTTAGAGACACAATTTTA
>REGM01000053.1:333244-349044 GCA_004194415.1 Aurelia aurita | reverse complement strand
TTACCAAAAGCTTCTCCCCATAGAAGACAACCGCCCTAGTAGGTTCTATGCAAATAAATTTCGTACCACTCTGTACACTAAGATTTTTTAACTTTAAATAATAATTCTGGAAGACTTTCGATTGTCCTTCTGTTTGACAATGGTGTTCTGAGTCACATAGACTTTAGAGGCTAAAAACATTTGTCATCTATCTCGGTTTTTTAGGAGCTTCAGGTGAATGAAAAAACAGGAGAGCTCGTGGTAAAATCATTTGTAATTGATTGGCTGCATTTCAATTGATGAACAATTTTATTGTTAACATTTCAAAGAACAAAGAATTACGACAACAGTTATTGTACTGCTTTAGCCAATGTCGTAAGGTCTTACAAAGAGAGCTTCACACCACTGAGAAAATACGCTGTCTTGCCTAGACTAAATTCTAAAAATGGTGCAAAGAAAGAAAAACACACTTACTTCGACGGGAGTGAGGAGATCCAAGCCTTCTGGCTGAAACTGTCCCAACGCCGAGCTCTGTCGCTGTGACACAGAGCACCTTGAGTGGGCACTGTAAAATGAATTTAAAAGGAATAAATATACACATAAGTAATGGAATGTGCATAGAGACAATATTTGAAACAAGCTTGAGTTCATATCTAATATTGACGTAAAGCAACAAACAAACTTAAAGAGGCGTCCAACAATTAATGTTTGAAGTGTAATTGTGTCAAAATAAAGAAACTGCAACGACTTTATAGTGTTTGGATTTTGTTCATTTGTGCGCGTAGTTTCATATTTCAAGATCTTATTTATAACCTCGAAGAAGCGTTTTGTTGCTAAGGAACAAGGAAGACAAGATCTCCTACAAAGTGGGCTATAATGACATCTCACATTGGCGTTTCTGTGCTAAGAAACATGGACGACGAGCGAGGTTTCCTCCAAAAATATCCGGAATTACAGTGTATATATACAGGGTGTTCCACAAAAATTGTTCCCGTTTGTGTGGCTGCTATGGAGGAGCTGTGACTTCAGTTGTCCAGTTCTTTGCACAGTTGCATACGTGGGGCTTCAACTTAGAGTTAGAGACCTTCTTTGAGTCAATCTGACAAGTGGTTGCTGAGTTTTGGCACAGGAAAGGCAAAATAAGTGGTCGCTTCAAGAACAGCACTTCTATTGTTCTCCAGCAATGTCAAAATCAAGTAAATTTTGAAAGAAGGGGCTCTAGCGTTGTATTTAAATTTTGCTACATTTTTTAAAGGGTTAATAGTGTTGTTTTCCTATATAACACTATTAAAAAACAGGACAATTGAAATTACAGCTCCTCCACAGCAGTCACGCAAACGGGATACATTGTTTTAGGGACACCCTGTATATGAAGGAATTTTCTTATCTACGTTAACATCAGATAAATTACTAGGGATGCTGCTCCAAAGGAAGCACCTAAACTCCAAATCTATGGGACATCTTACACGGGAAAATTAAATGCAAACCTTACCTAGGCGCAAAACGTTTATAGAGAGACCGTTTAGTACGGAAAGCACCCTCGAAATTCATTAAAACGATTTCATCAAAAGATGGATATCTCAGTAATATGCACCACATCCGCATGAACTAATTTTACAAATGAACATTAAACCAGTTTAATCGTTACAGTAGAAGACTCCCACGTGGAAGCTAATCTTGCTTTAGATGCTAGTTCAAATTCTCAAATATTATGGAATGCTCCAAAAACTTTCTCTCCTCTTCTCACCCACAATCCTTCAAAATAATTGTGAGACTGCATCCCCTTCGCCCTCTGTAAATGTTGTTTGGTGTGATTATGGTGTGACTGGATGTAAATTTGTGTTGGAAACATTTCTTAGAATCACAACATTGACTGAGGGGGGAGGGGATGTTACAGGGGCAAGAAAAAATGATTTTGCTGCAGTAGAGACAAGGGAGTACTAAATTGTGGGGATTTTATTTGTTGGTCTCAATATATTTTGTGAAGTATTGCAGGTACAAATTTGCCTCCTACCCAGACCCACCGAGAGGGGCACGAAGGGGGTGAAGTGAGGCAGGCACCGACTTGAGTGGGTCCTCCGAAAGTTATGATGGAAGTACTTTATAAGAATGAAAAGACATGCTTGGGGGTATGACTGCTGAAGAATTGATTCTCAGTACAGCAGTCAAATATGTATGATATGTGGAGGCCGGCTATTTGCAAGCAAATCACCACGATAAAGTTTTCTATTTGTCCATTCATGTCAAGTCTTAGAAAATTTGATAAACGTTTTTTGAGACCAAAAGTTGTAAGAAACTCGCTTGTGGCTCAAGAAACAGAGGACAAAAACTTGACAAAAAATCCTAAAGTCTGGTTCTGGACTTCAGCGAAAGATTAAGTCACAAATCTTCAAAATCGGTCCAGTTTTCAATTTATCGTGGCAGATCAAAAGTGGATACACTCATTTTTTATTAAAAACCACTTATAAGAAACGGTAGGCTCAATTTTTAAAACTTAAGAAACTACCCTACCTGAATTAAAAAAGCTAAGAAATTTTTGTAATCTACAGCTTCAATCTTCCCAGGTTGCTGGAAATTTTTTGCCACTGAACACTAATAGTAAATGTTTTGACATTGTTTTGAGTGCAAATTATGTTATAACATGTTTTGAGATCTGACTAAGTAATTTCGAAGCGCTTCTAGCAAAAATACATTGGCTCTTCAAATTTTTGGTAGCAGAACGGCCCTAAAATATAAGAAACTGCCTACCAACCGTGGAACCAAGTGTCTTTAAAAAAATTAGTGTAGTTTCTTTGGCGCACCCGGTAGGTTTTCTATATTACATCAATATTTCTAAAAATGGTGCTGCCCGCGTTATTCGAGTGCATGATACAGCAAAATGTTTCTTCCTGTCATTTTCGAGTCCAAGGCAGTATTCCAGGACCCTGCAAAGTCTTTCGTCAGCCCTGCTCCAACTCACAAATCAGTGCTGCATCTCGGATGTAAAACTTTCATCACATAAATATCATTTGGGAAGTAAAACAACTTGACTGGATGTAAATATATTGCGGAAACTGTCAAAAATTTGCCAAAAAATTTAATCACCGAATCTGATATATGCCAACTTTAAATTTGCGGATAAACATTGGCAAAGAAAATTATTGCAATATCAGAGAGAAAATTCTCGGGAAAACTGTTTTTCGTTAATTTTAGCCGAAAGTTATGTAAATTAAAAGTAATTACACACTTTGGCAAAAAAATAATGTTTTTTGATTGTTCAAACGTCAGAACATTTGTTATCTCACCAGGTGTAGCCCATATTTTTATCATTATTATTATTAGTATTATCAATTTATTTACAGTAGGCATAAAAGTAAAAAATAGCTATACAATAAGAAATAATTCAAGCCTACTATCTACGAGAGGAAAATGAAAACATATTAAAAAATACAATTTAAGATAAATAGCTACAAAAATACAATAGAAAATCAGATTTACAGGTTATTTACGCTTTTTCTCAGCGATGAAATTTCTTTCAAGTCAAGAATCCAACCTGAGCCACGGAAGGTCTACATAATCTACAATTGCAGTCCTCTCCTTTCCAGATTTTGATTCCCTTATTAAAACTGGAGAGGGTGTCCGATTGTTTGATGTCATTGGGAAGTGCCTGTCAAAATCTACACCCAAGAAACGATATCGTCTCTAAGCCATAGCACGTAGAACGTCCTTGTGGCAATAATAGATCATGGCAGCTTCTTAATCCATAAGGACTGTCTTTTTCGACAAAGATCTCCTTNAATAGCTACAAAAATACAATAGAAAATCAGATTTACAGGTTATTTACGCTTTTTCTCAGCGATGAAATTTCTTTCAAGTCAAGAATCCAACCTGAGCCACGGAAGGTCCACATAATCTACAATTGCAGTCCTCTCCTTTCCAGATTTTGATTCCCCTTATTAAAACTGGAGAGGGTGTCCGATTGTTTGATGTCATTGGGAAGTGCCTGTCAAAATCTACACCCAAGAAACGATATCGTCTCTAAGCCATAGCACGTAGAACGTCCTTGTGGCAATAATAGATCATGGCAGCTTCTTAATCCATAAGGACTGTCTTTTTCGACAAAGATCTACTTCATGAAACTAGGATGCGAAGTAGAAACTAACATACGTGTTAGATGCGAAGATATTGCATTGCGAATGAAGGTTTTTAAGTTGAGGATCTACGCATGGATGTCAAATTTGCATGTATGATTTAGTCCCAAGATTTCGTACAAATAAAACAACTCACAGAAAAGTATCATAGAAGAATATTTCAACTACAGCTGCAAGTGATTTCTAATGAGTCCTGAGTTCAAACTTTGACTTATAAATCATGACATAAAGTGTTCAACTTTCGGCTGCTGTAATCCGCGGGTCACACACAGGTCATGTAATCGGCGGGTCACCAGGTCATGTAATCCGCAGGTCACCATATTTGCGGTCGGTGGCCGAACGGCTATAGCCGCGAGCATTCTTACAGTAGCTGGTCCGTAACAGGCACTGGTGTGTAGAATATGGAGAGGCATCGGGGTCAAAAATAATTCGTCGTTCATCCATGTCGTCATGTTGCGACCACCAATTCTAAAACCAGCATCGTACCAAAACTTCGCCCATGAAATGTCATTTGGGCATCGCAAACATGACCACGGTTTTAAATATAGTGACCAAAATTTACCTTACGGCTATAGCCAGTCCTAAACCGGCATCGAAAATTTTCGATGCCACCACCTTAAACCAGCATCGTCAATTTTTGGTGCCGCCTCCGTAAACCGGCATGGTAATTTTTCGTTGCTGCCACCGTGAACCGGCATCGTAAATGCTCGATGCCCCACTGTAAACCGGCATCGAAGTCTCGCTTCCATTCGCGACGCCACCATACAACAAGATAGAGAAGCAATTGGAAAGCTCAAAAATTCAAATAGCTTTGAAAACGACAGCATCTCCAGCTACTTCCTCAAGCTGGCCTTGCCCTTTATTGAAGATTCACTTGTATTTTTATTCAACACATCGCTTGAAGCAAGTCAGTTTCTAAACTCTTGGAAAATTGCTCGGGTAACACCAATTTTCAAAGAGGGTGATAAGGCTGAAAAGTCGAATTACCGGCCAATTTCAGTACTACCTGTCGTTTCCTAGCAGTCGTTTCCAGGCTCTTTGAAAAGCTCGTGGTCAACCAACTGTACCCGTATCTTAATGATAATGGTCTCATCTGTCCTGACCTAATCTGGTTTTAGGGAGCTTCATTTCACAGTTACACGCCTACTAAAGAACACAGATGACTGGTACAGTGGATTGGATACGGCAAAAATCGTGGGAATGGTCTTTATAGATCTGAACATATCTGAAGAAGGCATTCGATACAGTCGACCATCAAATTCTCTGCAAGAAATTGCCATACTATGGCGTCCTGGATAGGGAACTAGCTTGGTTTGTATCCTATATGTCAAATAGGAGGCAATATTGTGGTGTAAATGGTGTCGACTCAAAAATTGAAAACATAGAAGTTGGAGTTCCTCAAGGCTCGTGTCTTGGTCCACTCCTTTTTCTTGTTTATATTAATGATCTTCCAAACGCAGTGCAAAATTCCAGCACTTCCATGTATGCTGATGTTAGGCCATGATACGAGTCTGTGCATTAAATCTAGCGATATAACCCAGCTGAACGAGGCTATAAAGGAAGATCTTGTGCGCCTTGACTCTTGGTTGACAGGCAATTAGTTGTCCCTAAAATGTGGCCAAAACTCAATTGATTGAAAGGATCAAGTAGAAGCTGTATCTTCTAAAGTTTCCAGGGGAATTGGTTTCTTAAAACATGCTAAGAGTTTTCTACCTTTAACAACCTTGAGAAGCCTCTATACCAGCATTGTAGAGCCCCATTTTCGATACTGCTACTCTGTGTGGAGCTGTACCGGTGCAACTGAAATTAATCGTTTGCAAAAGCTACAAACAGGGCTGCTAGGATTGTAACAAATAGCAGTTTCGACACATCAAGCAAACCACTGATCGAAAAGCTTCGATGGAAGACTGTAAATGAACTAATCAACATCGAATCAAAAACCATTGTTTTTTAAGAGCTTAAACGAACTCGCTCCTCAGTACCTGTGCAATATTTTAAAGAAAAATTCGCAATGCACCTCATATAGTCTGCGCAATGCATCAACAGATCTTAGGTTGCCGCCGAAAAGCACCACAACTCGTCAGAAATGTTTTTCGTTCAGAGGTGCGAAAATTTGGAACAGCCTGTCAGCCGACTGTAAACAGGCGACCTCCCCGAGTACCTTTAAACAGCGTATTTAGGGGTTTTTACTTTTATTTCGAATCTAGATTTTGCTTTGTCAGACATTTTAACATTTATTCCATTTTTATTGTAAAAAGGCTTTCATAGGATTAATTTGTATTAAGTTTTATATATTATTTAAAAGTAATATTGTAATTTTAATGGAGGGCTCTTTGAAAACCAGCTTTTAAGCTGAAGGGCTACCCTCCCTAAAGAAGTTGAAAATCAAAAAATCAAAATCAAAACCATCGAGAACCGGCATCGAAGCCTCGTTTCCAAATATTCTTGCTCAGTTATTTCATTTTCATTTCATTTCATTTTATATTATTTAACCACGGTAGCCCCGTCAGTCCTGTGGAGACTGCTTTAAAGACTACAGAGTAAGAACCTAATTTACAAATGTTGCTAACTTAAGTTAAATAGCAATAAAAATACTAAAAATTTCCATAACAAAATTATACGAAATTAAATCAAAAGAAAAGTGAAATCAACCCCTCTGCAATGGCTCGTTTAACCTTTTTCTGAAGGTAGGAAGAAAGGGTGCATGTTTGACATCCAAGCTTAATTTGTTCCAAAGCTTAGGTCCACGAAATGAAATAGACTTCTGCCAATTTGACGTTTTGAAAAGTGGAACACGCAAGTCAGTTTCGGTGTTTCTCAGCCTCAGTGTATTTTGGGCTGAGTTCTTTATATACAGCTTGGATAGATATTCCGGAGCAAGACCATTTGTTGACTTGTACATTATAGTCGCTGTTTCATTTTGAATAATGTCAGATATTGTTGGCCATTTCAGCCTCTTAATCAGACTAGCTGCTGAAACATCATAGCTGCTATTTGTAACAATTCTGGCAGCACGATTTTGCAACTTTTGGAGGGTCTCAATTTGAATTTTCCCACAACATCCCCACACTGAGCAACAATAGCGAAAATGGGGCTCCACAATTCCTCTGTACATTTTACTTAGCGTTTCCTTTGGGAGAAATTTCTTTGCATACTTCAAAAAACCTAAGGCTCGAGAGACTTTAGTTCTCATACAGTTTATATGCTCATCCCAAACAAGATGACTATCCAACTGAACACCTAGGTATTTAGTGTTCTCAACGACCTTTATCTGAGTGCCATTTATAGAGAAGGAAGGCTGCTCAACGACTTCATCAGAAATCATTTTAAGCTTTGGACGGGATCCAACTACCATTGCGTGAGTCTTAAGGACATTCAAGGATAGTTTGTTTCCCTGGAGCCAATCCTTTAAACAATTCAGATCTTCGTTCATAAATTGGTTCAGATCGTCTATATTTTTTGATGCATATGAAAGACTGGTGTCATCTGCATACATAGTCACGTTACAGTTTCGCAGAGCTAAAGGGAGATCATTTATATAAATCAAGAATAGCAGGGGACCAAGGCATGAGCCCTGTGGAACACCACACGTGACATCCTTTATCTGCGAAAATGCACCATTTACTTTGCAGAATTGCCGTCTGTTTTTCAGGTATGAAGCAAACCAAGAATGTTCCAGATCACTGATACCATACCTAATTAGCTTTTTTAGGAGAATATCATGATCTACCGTATCAAATGCTTTCTTTAGGTCAATGAAAACATTTGCTGTGTATTTTCCGTTATCCATATTTACATACCAGTCGTTAGTACTCGCGAGCAGACAGGTTACCACAGAATGTAGCAAACGGAAAGCAGATTGGTTTGAGAATAGAAGCTTATTTTTGATCAAAAAAGCGTAGACTTGATTATAGACCAACTTTTCGAACAGCCTAGCTAGAAATGGCAGAACAGATATAGGCCTATAGTTTGAACTGTCATCCTGTTGACCGCTCTTGAAGACAGGGGCAACTCGCGCAATTTTCCAGCTGTCTGGAAAAACTCCAGTGGCAAGGGAGAGGTTGAAAATGTCGCATAGGGATTCAGCTATCACAGGAAGTCCAATCTTCAAGAAAAAATTGGCCAGACCATCAGGGCCAGAACCCTTTGAGGTGTCAAATTTTCCGAAAACCCTTTCGATTTGAGGTATACTGACAGGCTCGAAATGAAATTTCAAACTTTTTGGATTAACCTCGTACTCATTTGATAAGAGAGGGTTTGATGCCTCAGGTATTTTGTCACTGAGGTTCTCGCCAATATCACAAAAGAAGTTATTCATTGACTCTGCAATAGCCATAGCCCCTGATACCGTTTTCCCTTCAACCTCTACGGATGAGATGTGGGTGGTCTTAGTCTTCTTATTTAGAGCTTCGTTTATTGTTTTCCACGTGTTTTTTAGGTCACCATCATAGGAGGCGATCTTATTTGTGAAAAATTCCTTTCTTCAAATTCTCATTCAGTTTATTTACACGATTTCGCAGCTGCATCAAAAGATCAGACTTTGAACTAACAGCAAGTTTCTTAAGCCTATCCCGAGATTTACACATGAGTTTGAACTCTTTCGTCAACCAGGGGGAGAACTTCTCAGAAACACGTCTGTTGCGCATCGGGGCATGCTTTTCCAGAATAATGGAAAACATGTTCGACCATTGCTCTACAATTTGGTTGATATCATCAGTACTCGTAACTATCTTCTTCCAGTCAACACTCTTCAAATCATCCAGAAAACTCTCCTCGCAAAAATTTTTCATTTAGTCATAGAAATGGGCCTACCTGAATGTCAGTGAAGTCAACTGGGTCAAATTTCAAAACATTCCAGAAGTTTGATAACATGTTGTCCGAAGATTTTGAACAAATAAAACAAGTCACTTAAAATATCATAGAAGAATAATAAAAAAACAGGATACAAGTAATGGTCAATGATTCCTGAATGCAAGCTTGAGCAAAATAAAACTATGACCTCAAGCTTCCACCTTTGTCCTTCAATCCTCTATAAACCCAAAACTTTGCAGACTTTTTCGCAATGGTTCGTCGCCTGTAGGATCCATATACTTGGACTTGATGACGTCATCGTATTTGTGATTAGTTACGTAACGAAGATGTGGCTTGCTGGCTGTGATAGCATCAAGTATCACCTTGGCAACATCTTCGCCTTGCTGCATAGATGCTCCAAAAACCCTTGCCATGTATTTGTTGAATTTGTCGACCGTACCGGCTGTAACTTCATCCAGGTTGTCAGTATTGAATTTATCAACATTAGCGTTTGCGCCAAACTTTGTCGCAACTGGTCCAGGTGCGATGGTTGATGCACTGAAAGCAAAATTGGAATTCGCTTCAAGAATTTGCTTAGGCCAAAGCGGCAAAGCTCTGGTTTAGAGGTGAAGACAAATTTAAACTTTCAAGATTAAAATTTCAACTTTTTGAAGCACAAATATCAACCACTAAAGTATCTATGTTCTAGCTAACTTTCAGGATTAGTTTAAAACGTCTTGTGAATTGATTAGAGCTAAATTGGCATTGCTAGCCCTGATCAAATCGGTTGCCTTTTATTTGGGACACCCGGTATAAAATAATGATCAAGTTGAAAATTTTATCCTTCACCATCACTTATATTGGTTGTTTATGTCCTTGGAAAAGCTTTTCTATCATCTAGGACTCGAATTTTCACATAGAAATGCAAAATATAGCTTTTTGGCTAAAAACTATAATTGTAAAATATAATGCTCAAAATACGGTTTTTTACGCCACAATTTCATCATCTTTCCCCTGAAGAAATACATAACATGATCATCTATTAAATATACTTAGTCCTTGATGATGTAAATGCACAATTCAAAGAAATATCCAAGTACAAGAGATAATTTAAAGGTCAGTAACAGAATCGAATTTTAGTCAGTGATTATCGCTTTGTATTGGGCGACCCGGTCAAAGAAATTAATCCGGTAATCATCTGTGCTTTTTGCAATATGCTTCGAAACCAGGAGCTACGTTTGTCGACTTTTAAACCACCAAAAAAACTGTACTTGGGAAAGTTATTTATTTGGTAGTTGATCTACTTGTCATGAAAAAGAAATTGAAGATTGGCTTTGTAACAAATTGTTTGTGTTGTTTCAAACGTGGGGACATTTTTGGGCCATCCGGTATTTCAACTGGCTCGGCAGAAAAAATTCGAGAAGAGGAAAATAATGTAGATACTGGATGTTTTCAAAATCACACAGCTCGCAAGCCAATGCCTCTGTGAAGCCCTCTATTGCAAATTTCGTGGCGACGTAAGAAGAACTAAATGGGAATCCCATGATTCCTGCTATTGACGTCACAGTCATCACGTGTCCACTTTTTGCCTTCTTCCAGTGCGGTAGCAGTTTCTGTGTCAGCTTTATCGGGCCAAGGACATTGGTAGCAAACATATTTGATATATTGTCACTCGCGTGATTCTCTATGGCACCAATCCAACCAATTCCAGCATTATTCACTGCAAAAATACAACATTAGAAATTACTAAAATTCAACACTATGGCCACCGAGAGGATTTTGAAGCCCCGGGCAAGCCAGAAAGATGATCCCCTTAGAGCAAAGCAAGCCGCCAGCAGTGTCCTTTACATTAGCAAAATGGGGCAAAATGCTTCTCTGTAAAGATATTTAACTCAAGGCTCATTATTAATAACCCTCGGAGACGCTCTATGACGCCACTCAGTGCTTGATGGCACGGCCAATTCATCCCATCTGCCCCATGTCGGAGGCTTTAGCAACAACAGGGGTAAGAACTCGAGCGAAGAGTTGTCTGGCGGAAAAGAACAGATCCTTCAGAAGCAGAGAGACATACAGGTCCTAGTAGCTATCCCCACCGGTCATGAAGTTTCTACTGGGGGCCGGAGTTATTTAGTAAAATATTTCCACAATCAGGATTTCAATCTCACCTCAAAGGAAGACAAAGGGCTTGGTAAGCTCAGAGTGGGGTGTGGAAATTCAACCATAACCCCTTTACCGGAGTCTTGACTGGAAAAAGAGGACGTTTTAAGGCGGTACGGAATGTTGGGCCATATTTTCATGTGCGGTTCGACATCTCTCAGGTTCCGGCTTTGGCCATCGAAATGTCTAATCACGAAGATCTTTCGAGGTGAGGGACAATGGAATAAATGACGCCACATCCGACTGCAAGGAATAGTATTATAGATTTCATTAATTACTGAACTGATTTTCTCCAGAATTGTTGCATATAGTAGGAAACATATCGTACATTCAAAATACATACTTTGTAGCATTTATTTCTTTCTATTTTTAGAACAATTACCTTATAATTATCTTTTTGTTTTATGCCCTGATTTTCGTTGCAGTTTTTTTCACAGTATTGTCGTCTTTGCTAGTAAATATTCACTCAAAATGAATGAAAGAAACAAGATAGAGCAAATTAGATACAATTTTTTCAAATTTAACACTTCTGAGAACAATGACGTCATAAATGTGTATGACGTCACAGATATTAAATTTGCTGAAGTAGGGCAAATATGAAAAAACTATATATCAAATGATATCAACTCATCAAAAGCAATAAAATGGTACATGTTTGAGATCAATTAGACCATGACTATGATTAGACAAACGAGACAAAAACTACGGACGTTTTAAGCTTTTTTTGTTAACCACTTTCCAAATATGGTGTTACTGTGGTCACATGATGAAAGTCAGAACAATGAAATGTCAACAATTTAATTGTCTGTTACATTGGACTAAAGGTCACCAAGACTGGGTTGTTATATCTTCTGTCGTTTTAGCACAATGTATCAAAGTTTAGTAAGGGGGTGGGCAAAAACGCCCCCCCCAGCCCTGAATAGGGTTAAAGTGGCAGTTGCACCAATAGGTAAACAAACATAGAGCTAGACAAGCCAATAAAATTATTTGAATAAGAAATTCCTTTAACCCTATCTGACCTGGGGGGCGGATTCCGCCCCCCCCTAGTATATTTTTGTTTCCACTATGTTCGATATATGTAGAAGGCTGCTGCGATTTAGTAATTTTAACTTTGTATCATAGAGCAATGAAACTGTAACAATTTTGACATTCTATATTTAGCACTGTCTCCATGNAATGGAATAAAAATTCAAAATAATCATTTTTTATATGATGAATAACATTTGTGCCAAGTTAGGTGGTCATATCTGATATAACAACTGAAATAAAGAGGGGGGGGGGGCGGAATCCGCCCCCCCCAGGCATTGAGTCTTTTAAAACATCCAGGTCAGATAGGGTTAAATTGGTTAGCCTAAGCACCTTGATCAACCATACTCTTCGGATCAGCCGCTATCTCAGCCATCACTGCAGCTATCAAAGTTTTCAGGGTGGTGGGAGCAAACTCTCTGATGCTAGTAATTATCTAGAAACGGTCTTTATTTAGCCTGCGTGCAGCCTCAAACTCCTCCTCAAAGGAAAAATACCATCTTACAGATAACACAGATAACATGCCATCTTACAGATAACATACCATCTTACAGATAACACAGGATAAGCCTTTACAAATATGTAAAAATGGAAGGAATATGCTAGAACCGTGCAAATGCCCCTTTAAAATTGCTGATTCATCATGATCATGGTAAAAGTGTTTTCTTGTGGAATCCCCCAATCCCAATCTTACCACCACCAGGACGAGATAACAGGCCCTGAACAGGAAATGACGTCAAAAATGCTACTTCGCCTTCCTTCGTGATTTATGCTTTACGACTTATTATATGATTTCGCTTCCTCAGTAAAGGAATTATACGTGCTGCACTTACTGGGTACCACCCGATGGCATGCAATTCCTTTGACGAGAACCAGGAACGCCCACTTTGTCAGATTTGCAAGTTCACAAATTGGTACTCGAATCGGGCTACGAGGCCAACAAAACTGAGAAAAATGACAGCAAAAAAAGCAAAAAAAAAGTCGGCCTAAAATTAACGAGAAAATGTAAGCGAAACTTACCCAAGACATCAATGCGTCCCTCTTTGGCCAAAAGTTCATCAACTACTTTGTTTATATCATCGTCTGACGTAACTTCAAGCTTATGAATGAAAAGTGTCTTTCCAAGCACTTCGCTGCCGTCTTTCTCAAGGTCACCTTTCTTGCCAAGATTTCTCATCGTCGCATAAACTTTAAACCTCTTGTCTGCATCTTTTGCCAGGAAAACTGCAGTGTCGAGGCCTATACCACTTGAGCAGCCAGTAATTAGAACGACTTTTTGCTTGCTTTCAGCCATTTTAGTTTATCTATCTGGCTTCGCTACTGAGCTCAAAATACCTGTCCTCCTGTGAACCTGAGCCTTTAAAATTACTGCTCAAACGAAAAACTCTGCCTTTGCTTTTGATGTCCTTCANAAAAGCAATAAAATGGTACATGTTTAAGATCAATTAGACCATGACTATGATTAGACAAACGAGACAAAAACTACGGACGTTTTAAGCCTTTTTTGTTAACCACTTTCCAAATATGGTGTTACTGTGGTCACATGATGAAAGTCAGAACAATGAAATGTCAACAATTTAATTGCCTGTTACATTGGACTAAAGGTCACCAAGACTGGGTTGTTATATCTTCTGTCGTTTTAGCACAATGTATCAAAGTTTAGTAAGGGGGTGGGCAAAAACGCCCCCCCCCGCCCTGAATAGGGTTAAAGTGGCAGTTGCACCAATAGGTAAACAAACATAGAGCTAGACAAGCCAATAAAATTATTTGAATAAGAAATTCCTTCATTAATTTGGTTAGCCTAAGCACCTTGATCAACCATACTCCTCGGATCAGCCGCTATCTCAGCCATCACTGCAGCTATCAAAGTTTTCAGGGTGGTGGGAGCAAACTCTCTGATGCTAGTAATTATCTAGAAACGGTCTTTATTTAGCCTGCCTGCAGCCTCAAACTCCTCCTCAAAAGAAAAATACCATCTTACAGATAACACAGATAACATGCCATCTTACAGATAACATACCATCTTACAGATAACACGGGATAAGCCTTTACAAATATGTAAAAATGGAAGGAATATGCTAGAACCGTGCAAATGCCCCTTTAAAATTGCTGATTCATCATGATCATGATAAAAGTGTTTTCTTGTGGAATCCCCCAATCCCAATCTTACCACCACCCACCCACCACCAGGACGAGATAACAGGCCCTGAACAGGAAATGACGTCAAAAACGCTACTTCGCCTTCCTTCGTGATTTATGCTTTACGACTTATTATATGATTTCGCTTCCTCAGTAAAGGAATTATACGTGCTGCACTTACTGGGTACCCCTGGCATGCAATTCCTTTGACGAGAACCAGGAACGCCCACTTGTCAGATTTGCAAGTTCACAAATTGGTACTCGAATCGGGCTACGAGGCCAACAAAACTGAGAAAAATGACAGCAAAAAAAGCAAAAAAAAGTCGGCCTAAAATTAACGAGAAAATGTAAGCAAAACTTACCCAAGACATCAATGCGTCCTTCTTTCGCCAAAAGTTCGTCAACTACTTTGTTTATATCATCGTCTGAAGTAACATCAAGCTTATGAACGAAAAGTGTCTTTCCAAGCACTTCGCTGCCGTCTTTCTCAAGGTCACCTTTCTTGCCAAGATTTCTCATCGTCGCATAAACTTTAAACCTCTTGTCTGCATCTTTTGCCAGGAAAACTGCAGTGTCGAGGCCTATACCACTTGAGCAGCCTGTTACTAGAACGACTTTCTGCTTGCTTTCAGCCATTTTAGTTTATCTATCTGGCTTTGCTACTGAGCTCAAAATACCTGTCCTCCTGTGAACCTGAGCCTTTAAAATTACTGCTCAAACGAAAAACTCTGCCTTTGCTTTTGATGTCCTTCAGCAAACAGCTGACTCAAGATGACTTGCAAGTGCGAATTCAAAAGTGCAGTGAAAGCGCAAAAGTAGATTTCATTGATTCTTGATAAGATCAACTATTGACTCGTTGTTGACAAAGCCATGACAAGCATTGACAAGCAAGTCCAAAATTAGATCATGTTTACGAGGCAAACAAACATAGAGCAAGACCAGTCAATAAGCCAACAAAGGACGCTGCGATTTCCCAACAGGGCAGCATTTTGGTGATTAGCCTAAGCATCTTGATCAACCAACTTTGGTGATTAGCCTAAGCGTCTTGATCAACCATACTCGTTGAATCCCCCGGGGGGTCTACTTAGTACATTGAGTACCCGGGGATGTGCCTGCCAATAGGGTATCATTTTCGGCTAAATATTCCAGGACAGGATTATGCCTTTTGTGTCTTCATTCCGGGACAGGTATGTCCAATGAGGCTATTTTTTCCAGGACAGGTCAGATTTGTCGTGAAAAACAAAAATAACTTATTTATATAGCATTCAGCAAACATTTAAATTACCATCCAATAAATTTATATTATCGTGAGCCCCATGTGATTTGATACCCCCACCTGAATTCACCTGAATGGGGTATCTTATCTCCCTCCCAGCAGCATCGCCGAAAGGAAACAACAACAGCAACTCGCATTCACTTCAACAATTATCTTTTTGATTTTGGCGGCAATGCGAAAAATTCAATATGGCCAGGCGCAGGCAGGAAAGTGCTGATATCAAGAGGCATCTGATTTTCTTGAGATACTGAAAGCAAGGAGAGTTATGGGTGGTATGCTTTGTTTTATTTGCATCAAAAACT
>REGM01000053.1:285409-316903 GCA_004194415.1 Aurelia aurita | reverse complement strand
ATGTATAGATGGTACTTGGTGAAGGTCCATGTGACTTTCTCCCCCATAATGCAGCCAAATAGCAGCAGATTCATTGCAAATGAAGAAATTTTCATATGTTTGAACTCCATAGAGACTCTATGGTAGAGTTAGCCAGTGCGATCAGATTGTTCATACCATCAAAGATTTTAGAGATACATACAGCTGGATTCTGAGCGACAAAGTTTCAGATGTGTTTAGCATAAATAAATGAAAGGCAACTGCAGGCTCAAGACATTCTATGCCACTTACCAATTAGACAGGAATTTCTCTTGAATTTGGGATATTCGCTAGCTGATCTTTATCTTTCTTGACTAAAATCTTACACCCCCTTTGAAGACCCCTGGTTTGATGCTTGGCAGATGTGCATTTTTCCAACTGTGGTAGCCCATTCCTGTAAACATTACTTCAGAACATCAGCTTTTGTCTAATGAAAGAAAAACATGTATCTATGCCCGTGATGAGGGCTTTGAAAAATTTTATACTGTAGAATAATTCATGTCAAAATGTTTCAAAATTAAAGGCAAAATCAGATTTGATGTCTATATGTAATGTGTGATTTGTCTGTGTATTTTAGGTTACATCTGAAAGCATGGACTCTCTATCTACCAAATATCTTGATTCATAAATTATCAATTCAAACAATGTGGCCAATCAAATGACCTTTTTGCATTCCTACCACCTACAGGCATTAGCATTTGAGAAGGATAAAGCCAAGTGGGTTCTTCAACAAGACTGTCATTCATCAATGACCTAAAGGGTATGGCTTCAAACTGCACCAACTAAGCAAGAAAAATAGCTGATACAAAAAACATTCTTAAAATGGCAGAACAAAGAGCAAAAAGCACAAGAGAGCAGTCAGCTTTCAGGGAGGGAATTCCATCTGAAAACAATGGGATTTTCATCCACCAAGATTTATTTCTGCCTGTGTTCAGGGTTGTACAGGGCAAACGTAGGATGTCAGCCTGCAAGTTGGGAAATTTCGATTCAAGTTTAAATTAATCTCATAATTATTTGTGGTGCTTGCCTGGGAGAGGTACATGACTTTCATTAGTACGGGGGTGTGCTCACCCATAAGATATCTTTTCACCTGGCTCCAGAGTTTTTCCTGCCAAATGATATCTGGCTATAGAAAAAATTTGGTGAAAAGTTTACTCCAAAACATAAAAACTAATCTGAGCAACATTGAAATAACAACTCGCTCTAACAAAATATCCTCTTCTGACAACCAGTTCTAGAAAAATTACCTCATTTTGATACCCGGTTCTAAAAATAAAGAGGCAAAAATGATACCCTGAAAAACAGCACATCCTTGTCGGACAAATACACTAAGTACACCTGCAGGGGTTCGCGTCCAATCAAAAGATATATTTTTTTGGTGGTAGCATGAATTCTTCTATATTTTTTTTCAAACCATAAAAGAAAAANTGGATCCAGAGTTTTTCCTGCCAAATGATATCTGGCTATAGAAAAAATTTGGTGAAAAGTATACTCCAAAACATAAAAACTAATCTGAGCAACATTGAAATAACAACTCGCTCTAACAAAATATCCTCTTCTGACAACCAGTTCTAGAAAAATTACCTCCTTTTGATACCCGGCTCTAAAAATAAAGAGGCAAAAATGATACCCTGAAAAACAGCACATCCTTGCCGGACAAATACACTAAGTACACCTGCAGGGGTTCGCGTCCAATCAAAAGATATATTTTTTTGGTGGTAGCATGAATTCTTCTATATTTTTTTCAAACCATAAAAGAAAAGTTTAAATTCTGTTTGTCACATTTATTGCATTTAGTTATGTCATTGGCCAAGTTTGGGTATGTGCAGGAAACATTTTATTCACACATTATGTTTTATCTATAATAAATCTGCATAGCTCAGCAAAAACTTTTCAGCTTTGGTAGTAATTTCATTTGCAACTGATTTATTTAGGATGCAAATTCTGTAAACACTATTGAGCATACAAGATTCAAGGAAAATTGTTGTCTGAGCTAGAAAAATACTCTAAAAATACTGTGAACCTGGATTAGGTTGGATGAGGCTTCATACAGTCAAATGCTTTACATTCTTGTCCCTCTGAGACTCTGATAGGGGGTCAATGCTCCCTCCTCTTTAAAAAACAGCATGCTTCCTTTAAAATTGGACAGCTTTTTTAGGTCCTGCTCCCTTGGCCTTGGTGCAAAAGAGCCCTCCTATCCTATCACCCCTCCTTCCCAGGAGGAGAATTCAATTCCATGAGTTCTTGCTTGCAAAGAAAGTCAAATATGAAACGAGGAACTCACCAAACACGAGCGACCTCGACCTTGCCATCTCCATCCATTTCAATTGCAATCTTTGGGCACATTCCTGCCGGTGCGATTAGTTGATAAATGATAAATCTTTACAAATCTTTACCGAGTCTGGGGTCTTCTGGGGCTCTTTGTAGCTCCATTTTCAAAGCCATTCCTTGCTTCTGTCCGGCTGCTGTCGTTGCCCATGCAAAAGCCAAAGGAGGCCTTGGAGGCCTGGTGCCGAATTTATTGCTTCGCGCCTTTTCCAAAATTTGAAAACGAGGCTCCAGAGCTTTAGATTTTTTTAAAAGACACATAAGATTTTCAAAACAACCCAAGTTGATTGTGTTGTATTTTTACGCCTGCTGGGTTTAGATTTGATAATATTTGAAATTGAGCTTGTTCTTTTGTTTTTATATACCGAATGTAATCACTGATCATTGATCAAACATCGATTCGTTCAACTTTGGCTACTTTTGGTTTCGTTGACACGAGAGCAGCTCTAAACCTTCACGTTTTGATTCAACAGGAATGGAATGATGAGATGATTTGGATTTGACCCCCACCCCCGCACTGTCTTACTTTGTATCAGAGATTTTCGAAACTCAAGATCTAAAAAAATTCTCTTTTCTAGTATCGGACATTGTGCAGTTTTGAGGATTTTCAAATTTATGATGTTTCATACGATTGGTGGAATTTTCGGATTTTTGCGTTTTCGGCAAAGTTTTTTTGAGTAGGGACTGAGGGGCAAATCACTGATTTTTTATTTCCTTGAAATAAAAAAAAAATACACCTTCAAAAATAAAATAAAATCACAAAAAAATCACAGAGATTAAAAAAATCACACAAACAATTACAAATATCACAGAAAAAAATCTCGTGATTTTAAAATCACAAAAATCAAGTAAACTATTTTGAGAAGTGATTTGCCCCTCACTAGGGACGCGAGGCTGCTGCAATGTGGTGGTAGTATCCAACGATCCAGCCTCTGTGAAATTTTGACAGACGAGAATATTTGTGAAGCCCTACCACCCGAGGGGCACTTCACTATATGAAAAATGTAAACCATTGGACAAAATCCTTTTTCAAAAAAATCTCTACAAAACCATTTCTATAAAAAATCTTGATCGTCTTTCAAAATGACGATACATCCCTTGAAAATTATACACACAACCCATCGGTATGACTCTTGACATTATAATTAGCTGTTATTTTAACTTGCTCAATCCTAGCAACTGTTGTGTGGTGCAAGCATTTTACAAATAGGAATTACCTATGTATGGTTACCTAACTCTGTCATGTCACTTTACTAACAATTACTTCTTTGTTTGTGACGCCATATATATGCCATGTATGTATAGTTAATGCTAATCATTGAGAAAATCCTAACGTAACTTAGGGCCTGTTCATATGAGGAAAAACATCCCACCTGCCAGACCCTGCCAGACCCAGGACAGGGCTGACAGGCGAGATTCTGCCTTCCCATAGAATCATTTGTATTTTTCATTTCACGTATATATAATATGAACGCAACACCACGGGTATAGTGAGATCCCACCTCAACAGAGGTGAAATCTCGCCTAGGTCGGGTGATTTTTTTCCATATAAAATGAAACACCATCGGTGTGGTGAGGTGAATTGATTTATTCGTTGATTCTTATTGGTTTACTCGTTCTGATTTCACGAAAGTGAGACTTTACCCCATTTTAGCCGGATCTGGAAAGGTGGGGTGTTTTTCCTCATATAAACAGGCCCTTAAATGGGCAACATATGCATGAAAAAAAAACCAATCAATTTATCTACATTTCTTAAGGACAGTCCAAAATTTATTTTATAACATGGCCAGTGCAAAACACGACGTGGCAATTACTTTTTTTAGCCCATGCAGAACGGGGGTTACCACTTTTGATCACGTTAATATGTACGGGGCAGTAACTTTTTTTATGAGTTAAAAATGAAATTTGAAAAATAGAATTGTTCATTTTCCTAAAAAGATGTAAATACCATACAATATGAGCAGTAGTTTAAAGACATGTGTTTAAAATGATGTACAATTTCCAGAGTGTCCATCCTTTCCAAATCCAAGAACAGTTCATCAGTATCACTCTTTGGCAAAAACTTGCAACATAAGAACGCGTTATGTTTTTGGACATCAACCAGAATAAATTTTATCATGATAATTAGCTTATTCATCCGTAGTAGTATAACAACGAACACTTAGAAGTACGGGGCGGATTCATTTTTTGAAGAAAGGTGACAGGGCGGTTAGTTTTTTGAAATAAAAATTCAACAGGGTGAGCAGATTGTTTGCATAAAGTATTTTTTCTCCACCGGCCATGTATTAAAATAAATTTTGCGTCCTCCCTTAGAAAGAAATTTGATAATTATTATACTTTCAAAAAATAAAATCTCACCTGTCTTCTTTTATTCCGGTAGATATTGAAGCCAACGAACGAACGACGATAACAAAATTTTCAGTTTCATCAAATAGCCCAGCAGATCACTGGAGATCACTTTGATTACTTTCGAGTGCAGATTACTTCAACTGACTTCATCCTGAATATTTCTCTTAATTAACCTGAAGTTAACAAAGCTTTGCTCCCCTAGGACTTTTTTAAATTGAAAATGTCTCCCGTTGGGATAGACCAGCTCTCGTTAGCTATCAAAAAATTTTCTCTTCTTCGAAAGCTCTTTTCGATAGGTGGATTATTTCTTTGGTGGCATAATCGAATCAACTTGAAATGCATATAGATTAAGTTAATGCACCCAAAGGAGTCTGACGTCCTACACAGGTAACGCAGCAGTAGTTGCATTGCTAGGAATTGCTTAATTTTTTGTAAGAAACAGTATGATGGCACAAAAAATGAGAAAATAAAATGATAAAATTATGATAAAATGTCCTTGCAACAAAATTTGTGTGGAAAATTCGAAAATTTTTACTCTTTTCCTTTCAAGATTTTGCTCTTAAAAAGTTGCCTATTTTCAGCGGTCATTTTTGTTTGTAAAATTCAGATCATTTAATATACTGAGCCGGGGGTGGGGGAATGGGGGATACTAGACGTACCGTCCTAATTAGTCACTTTTTTCAGCCGGAAATTCCCTACATGTGGGTACTTTACTGTAGAAAATCCCTAAATGTGAGTTTTATTATCTAAGAAAGCTCTTAGTATTTCGCTAAAAATGAGTTCAAATTTCGCAATTTTCCTTAACGTAGGTGGGACATGGGTCCAAAATTGAGCAGGAAATATGGATCGTTTTAAAGATCCTGGGCCTAAGGGAGTATCTTGACTAAACATCTGACCAACCATCTTGAACAATCTCATTTCGCCAGAAAAATTGATACCCACAGCCATACCACAGTAAAAACCCGCATAATATCAACCTTCCTCGAATAAGAACCTACAGCCTGAAATCTTCAATATGTACTCTTTTATGTAAGAACCTTTTCACCCTGATTATTGTACAGGTTCTTATTTGGAAGAACAAATGCATTGATATAGTTCTCAACTGTGACAATCCGAAACATTAATTTGGTTATCCCTCGGGGGGGGGGGGGGGGTACTTGACTTTCATTAGTACGGGGGTGTACACTCCAAGAAAATAATTTTTTGACCCGGTACTAGAATTTTTCCNGATCCTGGGCCTAAGGGAGTATCTTGACTAAACATCTGACCAACCATCTTGAACAATCTCATTTCGCCAGAAAAATTGATACCCACAGCCATACCACAGTAAAAACCCGCATAATATCAACCTTCCTCGAATAAGAACCTACAGCCTGAAATCTTCAATATGTACTCTTTTATGTAAGAACCTTTTCACCCTGATTATTGTACAGGTTCTTATTTGGAAGAACAAATGCATTGATATAGTTCTCAACTGTGACAATCCGAAACATTAATTTGGTTATCCCTCGGGGGGGGGGGGGGGGTACTTGACTTTCATTAGTACGGGGGTGTACACTCCAAGAAATAATTTTTTGACCCGGTACTAGAATTTTTCCCTCCAAATGATACCCGGCTTCAGAAAAAAACGGCGAAAAGTATACTCCAAAACGTAAAAAATAAACGAAATACTCCTTTTGACAACCGGCTTTAGAAAAATTGCCTTTTTTCGATACCCGGCTTTAGAAAAA
The DNA here is from genome assembly GCA_004194415.1 of Aurelia aurita. NCBI lineage: Eukaryota > Metazoa > Cnidaria > Scyphozoa > Semaeostomeae > Ulmaridae > Aurelia > Aurelia aurita. The sequence continues at coordinate 310,478 of REGM01000053.1, read as the reverse complement.
AGAGGCGAAAACGATACCCGGAAAGGAGTGCACATCCCGCCAGCAAAATATACTAAGAACCCCCCCCCCCCTCCGGGGGTTATTCATTAAAAAAGAAAAATTGATGTTGCTCCTGGATCATCTAAAGGTCTAAACAAGTCTCATTTCACTACATTGCTAATGTTCAATCCTCTATCAAAGAATTTTGATCGTAAGCCTTGATATTTTAAGACTGCAAATAAAGAAACATTATTGTAAAAAACTTTGTTGGGAAAATTAAAGAAACTATAATCGAAGAACCTACAGCCTCATTTCGTTTTTTTTTTCATTTTATAATATTTAGACACATTAAAAAGTTTCAGTATACATACTGTTTTTCAAACTGACGTGTTAAAAACAAATTAATAGATATGATATAATATAACAAAATAGCGGTAATAAAAACCTAATGACAATCTACTGATTAAACAAAGAAAAGAAAAAAGAGACAAAAGAAAACATTAGCTCTGGCTCAGTGTGTTGATATCATCTTTTGATAGCCGTTTGAAGGCACTGAGGGAGGGGAGGGTGCCACTTTATTTTCCCTACTCAAGCTGTTCCTCGATACGAGAACGATTTTTGACCAGCACTCGTTTTTAAAGGTGGTAATTTTAGATCGGTATCAGGTGAGCGGAGAACACGATCGTTGCTTTCTGAGCATCTTGTGAATAGATTTCCCCTGTATTCGGATGCAAGCTCATTCAAAGATTTATACATCAGTGTTGCTGTTTCTTTTTGAATAAGATTAGAAATTAGCTTTCATTGATGTTATCCTCTACATAAGAACCAACACAGCTTGGTTTGAAAAAGGTAGGTCTTTACAGGCGGATTTCTACTGTACTTCAGCCAATTTTTAAGAATTTTAGGGTCATAATTCCGCAAATTTGATGAACGTCTGGGCGATAATTGACCATTTGACATTTAGAGGAGGGTCTGGGGAGAGCAATAATTTTTTGGTAAATGGCTGCCACGGGGCTTTAACGAATGATAATTTGAGCTCTACAAATTTGTTGGTTTTAAATTCACGGTGAAAAATAAAGAAATAATTGCCCAAAATGTACCCAAGAAGATGTCCTATGAACTATAAGCCTCGTAACGAAAGAGAGACTAGAGACTCTCTATCCAACCCAGACATAGAATCAAACAGCTTTGGCGCTTGGCGGGAGAGTATTCGTCATTCTTTCTGTTTGATACTTGTGAGCCCCGGTTGAGTAAAAAAGTGTCATAGTCTACCGACATTTTCGACTAAAAACATGGATCAGTTCAAATAAATTTCGAATTATATATTGAGAAAAAGCAAACAGAAATGTGAAAAATCATGCGCAGACGATGACGAACCTGCTACGTAGAATACGGAGAATCGCCAACCCTCTGTAACTCCAGGCTAAAGGAATCACTAGGTGTGGTCACATCGAGAGGAAGAACCAGGACCCCACCAGGATACTGCTTCGATAATCTTAGCTTCTCAGTGTCCTAAAATACCTTCGGTTGCTAGGTAGAAACATAGAAGAACAAAAAACTATTCCGTTCTATAGTTATGCGAGATTTTGTTTCGAAGCTATCTGTGTAGGTAAATGCTTGAAAAAGGGGTAGCGATTTGAATCAAACACCGTCCAATTTCAAGATTTGGCAAGAATGATGGCTAAAATCTTAGCAACTCAAATAAGCGATAGAACAATTTTTACACGCAACAGACACATGATTCTAATTTTTCCTTCATAAAAAATGGTCATATTCTCGCTACCGTCATAATGAAGCTCGCCATCATTGTCTTGACTCTGAAAATTATACCAAATTTCATTGACACATCAAGTCTTTCTTTGAGCAGCTCTTTCCCGACCTTTTTAAAGGTAAACAATTCTCAAATCTGTCTCAAATTAGATGTCACTTGAGATTTGCGATAACGCAAAATTAGCCATGCAAAAAACATTATAACTGTTGTTATTCGCGGGCATTTTCACATGGCATCTAATTTAAAACAGACTATGCAGGTTGTATTTAAAAAAACTCGAAACTTAAATTTTCATGGAACGAAAGATCTGACATAAATGGGATAGCAATTTTCTAGAAGCGCGACTCGTGTGCTTTTATTTGATGTATAGCTTTTGCGAAATAGGTATCTAGCGAATTTGCAAGGAGTAAAAAGGTAAGCATATGTCAAAATGAGGTAGCGTCTCTTTCGGACATTGTTGTAATTGTATGAAATATAATTGATGTAATTTTGTAAGCAGAAGGAAACCAAAATAGCAAATCTTTTAATTTTTCTGATTCTGTAATCAACACAAGAAGCCTTCACAGTAACATTCATAAATGAATTAATTATTTTGGACAAAAGCAGCAATAGCGTTGTTGACAAAAACTTTTCGACAACGAAACTATTCGAGAGCTTTCAACAACGTGTTTTTTCGAAAGAAATCGTTGAAGCAAAATATGACAAGAGCTTGCTTTGTTCACAGCTGTTGCTTACTGCTGCTTTCCAGAGTCAGGAGAACGTGACGGTCACACGGTCACTGACAGGAAGGTCTCCAATAACAAAGGAATAACTTATGCCACGCCCTAAACACACTCATGTTCTATTAAAAAATGAGGAAGGTTTTATCGGAAACATAGTTTTGTCTGGAGGAAGGTTGATCATTTTTCTGGACTCTGCTGCTTTCTAATTCTCCAAATACTTAACCAACGGAAACGATTTGTGTGATGAAGGGACAAAGGTCCGACTTATATCAAATGATACAATTAGAACAATGTCGAAAAAGAAGCGATACCTCATTTTAACCTAACCTGTTGTGCTTACTTTTTGTCTTGCTTGCAAATTCCCTAGTGACCTATTTTGCAAAAATCATACATCATATGAAAGCACACAAATTGGGCGTTCGAAAAAGCACTATCTCATTTATGGCAGATCTCCCGCTCCAGAGAATTTTAAATTTTTCGACCGGTGGCCTTTTTTTGTCACACCACGTAATTACTTTTAATGCAAAAAAACAATTTCGGGACTATTCCTTGCCAATATTCCTTGCATACTCTTGTAAAACTCTGGCAAGTATCTGCGATTATCTTCGCTTTTGAAGGTCATATAACCAAAGGATTTTGGAAGCTAAAGTAACCATCAATGTGTCACTATCCAAGTTAAGATCTTGGAAGCATGAAAATAGATATTTCAAATTCGTATTCTCTTTGATACGTCACTTGAGTCGATTAAGTTGCACACATGAGCTACCTGGGTTACGCGGGTTGTCTTTTTGGGTTACCTGGTTGCTTCAGAGAAACTTGCTCAAAATTCAAGATCGTATACTTGTTGGAAGAAGCTGATATTTGTTGTTTGTTCATCCGATAGATTTACTTTTCATACATGGTTCTTGCATCAAGGTTGGTTGCATAAAACATTTGACATAACGCAATCACATAATCATCTGGGGAAGACGTAAAATGTTGTATCTAAACATATTCATAAAGGATTTTTAGGGTGCCTTTTCAATAGTTCCCCAGATGTTAAAAAAAGCTCTAAAAAGATGAACTCAAATTTTGTCTGAAATTTCATTCATTGAAGGTTGTGTCAACCCATGAATGAATTGCACAAAACATCCTACACGCACATGAATTGAATTGCATAATTTTGTTAAATGGAGATTTTTCTCACAGAACGAAATTTTTCAGACGGCAGGTCATGCAGCAGGTTAATTTGTCCAATGGCTTCCTCTCCAAGGCCTGGTGGGAGGGGGTGGTCTATCTCTTGCTCCCTGTAGCGTCGATACTATGACACCGGTTGTAAAGCAATTGAATCCAAATTTTTCATTTTTCATCAAAACTCAGAAACAGCACAGGAGCACAAATTAGTCTGAGAAACATTATGCATATGATGACCTTCGTTCTTCAATGCCCCCTCTGTACTGGACAGACTCTGCCGCACTGGAGAGACATTTCATGGGGTGCGCTTGTGTGATCAAACTGCGCTAAAAAGAAATTGATTGAATAAAGAATTTCATGTCTACAGTAAATAAGAAAAATATTTATTTCCTTCTCTGTTTTGCGCTTTCTACTTCGTTTCCTGTCGCGCTTGTTTCCAAAATTCCAGTATCCAGTATTCAGTATCGCATTGTTGCAATGAAAATCAAAGGCAGTTGTTGACTAACTTTTCAGACACGATTTATTCTCTCGGATAATGTTTGATAAACATGAATTCTTATTGGATGAAAAGATTTCCTGAAGACAAACATTCGAGGATGATTTTTTCACAGATTTATCGACGCAGGGAGGGAAATAAAACTTGTCCGAACAATACATCTTTCCAGGTTCGGAATTAGTCTGGTTTGAAGGGCTGGATATGTTATGTTATAATTCTATTGGTGCGATTTTTAATATCTTGATTACTTTCAGAATGACTGCATTTTTCTTTTTATTGAAAGAATTCATGGAAAATTTTGGAAGAAAAATTGAAATCATCGTAAATCCTACATTAATAGAGGTAAACCGGTAAAGTCTTCAAGAAAACCATAGGTCCAGTGATTTTGTTTAATGACATTCCTGTGAAAAAAGTAAACGAACATAAACATCTAGGAATTATCCTGGACTCGAAGCTTTCTTTTTCTGCTCATATCAAATCATCTATCTCTAAAACAAGAAAGGGTATTGGCTTACTGAAAGATCTCTCCAAATCTCTTCCCAGACATACCCTAAACGAATTATATATGCCTTATGTGCGACCCCACCTAGACTATGGGGATGTTATATAATATGTGAGTTCAGTTAAAATATCTCTTTACCCAATTTAATGGAAAAGATAGAGTCTGTCCAGTATTCTGCTGCTCTAGCTGTAACAGGAACATAGAGAGGAGCATCGCGAGAAAAGCTGTATGCAGAGCTTGGCTGGGAATCACTAAATTTCCGTAGGTGGAGTACACGCCTTACCTTGTTTTACAAGATTGTAATTAATCTAACCCCTGAATATACAATGGATCCAATCCCTCAACTTCATCAGTCGCACTACTCTCTTCGCAATCATGATGTCATTGGGCGAATAAAGGCAAGGACGGAAAAATTCAAATCTAGCTTTTATCCTCATTGCCTATCTGAATGGAATGAACTTGAATCTGAACTGAGGCTTGCACCATCTGTCGCTGTTTTTAAGAAAAATCTTTTTTCAATGATCCGCCCCCCTGCAGAATCTGTCTTTGGAATTCACGATCCAATAGGGTTATCCTATCTTAGTCAAATTAGAATCGGCCTAAGCAAATTAAACTGTCACAAATTTAAACACAATTTTAGGGATACTGTAAACCCAATGTGCCCTACGAACGATAGTATTGAGGATGCGGAACACTTTTTGTTGCTTTGTCCTTCTTTTGATGCTCAACGACGAGATCTTCTCGCTGGAGTTTTCGATTTATTACGACCAGTTGGACATAGTAATCTCTCAAATGAGGTTCTAACGCAGCTTATACTATATGGCGATAAAGACTTTTCTAATGACCTCAATAGAAATATTCTCGATTTAACTCTACAGTTCATCCACAAAACTGGACGGTTTGATTAAGATCGTTCCAACTTTGGACATGCGCCACGAAACCACAAAGTCACCGTTAGTACAAATTTTTCTTTTCCATTTCTACATTCTGTTGCATATTAGACGGCAGGCCGATCAAAAGACTTCAAGAGAGGTTTCTCTATAAGTGACTTTTCTTTTATCACTAACTTGGCTTGGACGTCTAATGTGAAACAGACTTACGTATTTAATCATTTGTAGTAATTGCGTTTATTTGTAGGTAGTTTCTTGTTTCTTTTTGTTCTTAATTACGTTTTTTCATGTAATAATAATAATAATAATAATAATAATAACAACAATAATAATAATAATAATAATAATAATAATAATAATAATAATAACAATAATAATAATAATAATACGTTATTTATACAGGGTAATTCTATCAGCTACAATACGTTAGCTGCTATCAAGAGAAGCCCTGTTCTAAAAAGTAAAAATAAAAATTGACAAATCTAAAAGTTTACAATTAAATAGCTACTATGAAAGGTGCTTAATAAAAATAGTACAATGTGATAAAATACTAGTTAATCAATCCATAAAATGTTCTTTGAGTCCTTGTTTGAAAGGAAGGTAGAATGTTTCAGTCTTCAAATGCATTGGCAATGCATTATAGATCTTTACACCTCCATAATGAAATCCTTTTTTCGAGCTCTCAGTTTTTACTTTCGGATTTTTNAATAATAATAATAATACGTTATTTATACAGGGTAATTCTATCAGCTACAATACGTTAGCTGCTATCAAGAGAAGCCCTGTTCTAAAAAGTAAAAATAAAAATTGACAAATCTAAAAGTTTACAATTAAATAGCTACTATGAAAGGTGCTTAATAAAAATAGTACAATGTGATAAAATACTAGTTAATCAATCCATAAAATGTTCTTTGAGTCCTTGTTTGAAAGGAAGGTAGAATGTTTCAGTCTTCAAATGCATTGGCAATGCATTATAGATCTTTACACCTCCATAATGAAATCCTTTTTTCGAGCTCTCAGTTTTTACTTTCGGAATTTTTAAATTACGTCCATTGACTCTTGTAGCTTTTTGGTGGTCAACCTTCTCGAAATAGTCGTGAAATACATCAGGAGCAGTTTTACTCAAACATTTGAACACAAAATCAGCACAATGCATGTTCTGCATATTGGCAAACGAGCGAAACATACGATGTTCTTGTAGATGGTGTGCTCCAAATATAATCTTGGTTGCTCTTTTCTCTAGCCTTTCAAATTTCTTCCTATTTGTCTCTGACGTGAATAAGAACGCCGTGCTACAGTATGTCGTGACTGGCTGTACCATTGCTTTATACAAGTCAAGGGCAGCGTGGACTGTAAGTATGGGTCGAATACGTCTCAACAGGCCTAATCTACTTGACGCTTTTTTGCAGACTTTTTGAATATGTTCGCTCAGTGAAAGTGATGGATCTAGATGAATACCGAGGTATTTGAAATTATCAGTATTGTTTATAGGCTCAGAACTAATTTTTATGATCGTTTCATTTTCGATCCTTTTCCTCCTTGCAGCTGTGCCAAACATCATGAATTCCGTTTTTCGTCGATTTGTGTTTAGAATGAGACCGTTATTGCAAAGCCAAGCATGTAAGAGGTTGGCATCGTGGTTGAGTGCCTTATCTATCTCAGCCTGTGACTTGTCCCAAAACAATAGAACAGTATCATCAGCATGTATTATAGTTTTGCAGTTTTCGATATATAAGTGGACGTCATTGATATGGATAAGGAATAGCAAAGGACCTAGTATTGAGCCCTGGGGAACTCCATACATGATCTTTTCTTCTAACGACATTTCCCCTTCGAAACAGGCAATTTGTGATCGTTGTGTAAGGTAATTCTGAATCCACCTTTGTTCTGCATCCTCCATACCGTAGAGAGGCAGCTTTGAAATAAGAGCTAAGAGTGGTGTGGCCTACAGTATCGAAAGCTTTTCTTAGATCTATAAACAAGGCACCTGTAATTTGGCCCTTGTCCATGCTTTTTCTCACAATATCAGTAAAGTATACAACAGTGGACGATGTTGAACGGTTTCTTCTAAATCCAAACTGTTCATACAGTATTCATACAGCTGATTGTGAACAATCCTTTCTAGAATTTTTGAAAAAACAGCAAGTACTGAGATTGGGCTGTAGTTGTCGAATTCCTTTATCGTGCTAATTTCCATTCCTGAGGGATGGTTGATGTTGCCAAAGAGGGATTTATGATGTGGAGGAGAGGGGGGATAATTACTTTTGCTGCATCCTTCACTGTTCCTGGAGGAATGTTATCTATTCCGGGAGATTTTGACATTTTAAACCCTAATCCATATGGGGGGGTGGATTCCACCCCCCTCAAGGTTTAATTTGTTGCGTATTTAAACGACATCAGCTATGTCCCCCCAGTCTCCATGACTTTTACTAATTATCTATTAGCTACATTTTGATGAAAAAAAATTTGAACAATAGAACTCACAGGTCACGTGACATGCCCATATTTGGAAGCAGGTAACAGCAAAATCGTTGTTTTCGATGATTTCAGTGGCAAAATTTGCTTAAATAATGAAGTATTATATCTCAAACGAATCACCAAACAAAGGGCTTTAATTTGATACCAGAATTTCTGGAATTTGATGACGTCAGCATTTTTTTATTATGACGTCATTTTGGCAGCCATTTTGAGCTAATTAGCAAATTTTTCAAATATTTTCCACCTTTTTCCATTAAGAACACTCCAATGATGCATTTGTGATGGATTATCAACATTTTGCCGCTTCTTTTTGTCTATTTTTACATGGAACAAATTTATAACATAAATTACGTCATCAGAATTGAATAATTTCTACCAAAATATCATTCGAAAATCGCTATTTACAATAAAATAACATTTTTCAGCAAGTATTTTGACAAACTAGACCAAAAACCGCATACAGTTGCTTCAAAATCTTCGTTAAACTCACATTTAACTTGAGAGCCTGATTTTGGCCAATTTTCAACTTTATGACGTCACTGTGACGTCATAGGGCGTGGCAACAACACCCAAATTGTGCTACATGTTGCAAATTACTTGTTCTATAACTGTGCCAAGTTATACCGAATTCTGGTTAGTCTAAGGCTGTTTTCAGAGGGGGGGGGTCGTAGTTTTCTGCTCCTCGTTGGTATCGTCCTTGTAGTATTGTAAAGTAGATTGTAAGTAGTGAAATCCGTAATATGTATTGTACAATTTTTAATGGAATATAAAAAAGAAAAAAATCATAGGTCTACAATATGGTGGTAAGTAGAAATTCTTTAAGAAAGAAACTTCTTGTTTAGGATTTAGAAATTCTGAAAGTAATCAAAATATCAAAAATGGCACAAATAATTATGGCAAAATACCTGAAAATTCTTTCAAACCATTAAACACAATTTTGATTAAATCAAATAAAACATCAACAAGAAAGTTCAGCTGATAATCAGCAGTTCATTAACGAGAAAACAAAATCAAGCAAACAAAACAGCAAACAATGAAACCAATCACAATAAACCAATCAAATCAATCAAACCATTTCCTTTAATGATTCAAATTTTGACTGCCGTATTTTATTACTATTATTATTATTATTATTATTATTATTATTATTATTATTTTTTCACATATTTTAGGAGGGTTGCCCTTCAGCCGAAGCTGTTTTACAAGGGGCCCTCCACTAAAAACATTAATTACAATATACTTTAAAATAAAACCAACTACCATATTAAAAATCAAACCAAAATCAAAACATTTCGAGACAAGTTTTTCCACCGGGCAAATAAAAAAGCCTGGGGCATTTGTGAGGCTGCATTTTAGCGTAAATCTGCAAAGACTGTAATTCTATAAAGCTTTCTCCTTGCGAAACGAACCAAGGTAGTTTAGTTTAAGGATCTAGTTTGATTAAATAGGCCATTCGGTTCCATCGTTACAGCAATTTCGTAAAAAGGTAGCATTTTTAATGAACTTTCTGCTTGATAGAAATAAGCAGTCCCATATATATGGGTCTGGCACCTAGGGAACCTAGGTATAAGATGAATGTAAAAATCGTTCTTGATTTTATGGCCGACAAAATGAGTTTCTTTCTCCAATTCCTGGGTAGAGAAACGGTGTATTTGTCATAGTTCTGAAGTTTGCATGTGCATGGAAAATACCACATTGAAGGCCTTAAGGCTGATTGCCAGTCAGTGGAATTGTCCGAGAGGGCAGAATTTTACACAATAAAAAAGTCATTCAACCTCAAATTCTATTCAATTGCTAAGCGAAATTTTCTAATAGAAATTCCGCCCGCTCGGAAAATCCCATCGACTGGAAACTGGACTTTAGGGATGCTTCAGCAATCTTATTTTTCGCGAGGAGGAGTTGAGGCTACGCACAGGCTAATTTTTCGTGGTTAGTAACTCATACTGATTCCATACCGGGTGATCAAAAATATCTGCGTTTGTGTGCTAAACTGCACGATAAAGAGCTATCCTCAAATTCTAACGTACAATAAGTGGTGTTATTGAGGAAAGGATACATTTTAGATGCTACGATTAATTTCACTAAAATCGGTCTCATGTCGTTCTTGACTCATGGATGATTTGGCTTCGAAGATGTTTTTTGAAATGATTCAAACAGGACCAAAAATTTTTGTTAAAATTTTGCCTAATCCAAAGCTTCAAATTAATGACAGCGAATATAGAAAACAAATGCCAAATATGTGTCCCTTGTATGTAAAAATGTACTTGTAGTTCTGTGGAAGATTCATGATGCAATTTTCATCATTTTGAAGCCGAAAACCGGCAAAATTGGATCGTAGTTTCCTATTATTTTTCACGCTCTTCAAAAGAGCAGCTCTTCAAAAATCGCTCACTCCACCGGGTCAGTAAAAAAAAAACAATCCCCGTTTGAAAAGCCACTGCTCCATGGATATCAGAGCAAAAATATTGGGAAGTATACTGCTTGATAGTGGGCATCTTCAAATAGATTTGAAAATTTACCTGACTGAAATCGGTCACTCCGTTCTAAAATTATGAGGGATTTTCTCGAAAAAGCCCCTTCAAGAAACATTCACAAACGGCATAAAATGACGATCAAATTCCCCTGATATTTCTGCTTACAGCAACGACTTTTATATGCTTTTTTTCTTCTTTTTTTTATATCAAGTAAAACTAAAACTAACCATACAATACATTCATGTCCCATCCACAGTGGGAAAAGACACGCAGTCACCTGGTCCCCACTGTAGATGGGACTTACAAATTAAGGCACACGATTTTATATGCTTTAGTGGTTCCTATGTGTTATCCCCTTGGGAGAACGAAAGTACTACCCATTGGATCATAACAAAATTATTCCGGTTGATTTCATCCTCCCAAGAGGATAACACGTAGCCTACGAGTAGACCCATTATTCAAAAGAAGAAAGGGTCTACGAACTAGCAATAACAATAGTCAGTAAGTGCGGCGTATAGGCTTTTGCACCAAGTGGAAACAGACAAAAAACACAGCATTTGAACAATTTATTATAATGACATTACACCATGAAATAACAAACAATTTACATGAAATATTTGGCTCATGAAGTAACTACAGTATGTGTACACNTTAATATCATACTTTCAATACTGCGCATGCGCTAATTTCTGTGTTGACCCGCAGTGATATCATTTGACAGACCCGATTGGGTCTCCAAAAAATTTCGTTCTAAATACATCGCTCGCAGGTTTTCAATTCAACTCGAATAGATTGCGGCTCCGCCGCAAATAATGAGCAAAAGCTTGCTACCGTGGTTCCAGATTTCTAGAACTTAATTTATGCTGCCTTTATAGATACCGCGTTTCACAAATTATTTGAAAAGGGGATTAACATAATTAGTTGTGCGGCCGTAGCAAGCTTTTGCTCATTATTTCGTAGACCCTTTCTTCTTTTGAATAATGGGTCTACTCGTAGGCTAGATAACACGTGGTAAACGTGTTGAAGTCATTGCTGTTAAGGCAGAATTATTGGGAAAATTTGATCGCGATTTTAGGCCTGTTTTGAAGGTTTCTCGGAAAGGCTTTCTCGAGAAAATACCTCATAATTTCAGAACGGAGTGGCCGATTTCAGTCAGTTAACTTTCAAAGTCTATTTGAACATTCCACCATTAAATAACATCTTTGCCAATATTATTGTCTTAGTGTCCAAGGAGCAGTTGCCTTTCAAACGGGGATTGTTTTTTTTCACTCACCCGGTAGAATGGTATGATTTACAGCATAGGTTCCAAATCTTTGATTTGGCTCAAAAAGGTCGGTGTAAAATTCTGTGACCTATTTCTTTGAATTGAATGGCTTGAAAGAAACTTTTGCTACTTTGCTATAATTCTACCGTTGGACCTTTCAGAAATCTTGAATATTTTCGAAATTACAGCGTATTTTATATTTCAACTCATTTGAGGATGTGACGTCATCAAATTTCTAAATCGTAAACCAGAAGAGTAAAAGACTTGTGCTTGATACCATATTATAGACATTCATAAACTATGGTTTCTTGAAAATTATTCTATGTTTCCTGAAAAGTTTAGAAATTACGATGGTTTTAACTTTTTTCAAAATTTTTCTTGAATTCTCAAAAAAGAAGAAAAACACTCTAATTCTGAAAATATTGAAGAATTCTGACAAGTCAAACGGTATAGTTACAGCATAATAGCTAAAGTTCCTTTCAAGCCATTCCATTCAAAGAAATAGGTCACAGAATTCTACACCGACCTTTTTAACCCTAATTTAACCGGGGGGTGTTTTCCACCCCCCTGTCGGTTTTTTGCAGAGCATTTATTAACGGCATGAGCTATGACTCCCTAACTTTCTGACAACTACTAATTATCTATTAGCTACATTTTGACAATAAAATTTTTGAACAATGGGAGTCACGTGACAGATGACAATGCCATATTTGGAAGATGGTATTGACAAAGTAAATGTTTTTGATATTTTTACAACCAGAATTAGCTTTAAATGTTGATTATTATACCTTAAAAGAATCAGCAAGCAAAGAGCTTTCATTTGTTATCAAGAACAATGGAATTTGCTGACATCAGCATTTTTAAATGATGACGTCACATGTGCCGCCATTTTGGGTCAATTTTGCAAAATTTGAAGCTTTTTCCAGCGGAAGTTGTAGATAGTGCATAGACTTGCGTTTTGCAATACATTTAAAGCATTTTTAGCAAGTTTTGTATCAATTTTTGGTCGTAAAACCCACTTCGTGATTGTGACGTCATCAATATTTGTCATTTTCTTCAAAAATAACTGTCTAAAAACACCTTTAGGTATTATTTTTGAGTTAGGAATGAATAATACGGCAAATAAGATGAAAAAAAGCGAATTATATGATATTTTTCCGTTTTTAGAACGAATTTGCTGGAGAAACTTATATTTTGACATTTTTCAACATTATGACGTCATAGTGACGTCATCTAATGAGATGGCCACACCCAAAACTGCCATTCAGTAAAGAATGGTTAGTACTACGCCCTTGCCAAGTTTGAATGATTCCCCATTAGCCTAAGGTGATTTATAGAGGGGGGTGGAAAGCACCCCCCCCGGCTATATTAGTTCAAAAAAGCCTGGTTAAATTAGGGTTAAAGATTTGGAACCTATGCCATGATTGACTTTAGTGAAATAAATTTGCGCATCTTGGTTAGCTTTTTCCCTCCCCAATGAAATGACACATTTAATCGTACATTTAAATTTACTGATGATTAGTGATTTTATCGCTACTTTTTTTAACGCACCCGGTAGAAATAATTTAATTTTTTTCTTAGAGACAAAAAATCTGTCAAACATTCTCTCCTTTTTTGGGAATCTTGGTAGAAAACCGGAAAGTTTTTTCTAAAGCAATTCATTTTGTGGTACCTTCAAATCTACATTGGTCTTTTATTATAAGAACACACAATTTGGCATATGCTACAGTATAACCTAAGGTGCACTAGGTATATTTTGGGTACTGTGGGCGTGCTGCCTGGAATGGTATCAATTTCCACAATCTTGGCACAAGGAACGGTATTATTTTCATGGTTTTGATATTTTCAAAAACTGGCACAAGATTGGTCATACATTTTCGAAAAATTGATATCAGGTCAGGTATCTATTTAGGGAAACTTGGTACAACATTGGTTACAAATGTTCAAAACTTTGGTATAAAAAACAATATTTTTTAACCTGGGCCCCTAACTAAAATCTGGTCAGTTACCCCCGGTGCAGTATAAATGATTGACAATCACTTCAGTTATCTATGGATACACAGATGTTACAACAAACCTTTGTTCAGCCTTATCCCATACACTGGTGTAAATGTTTGGGGGTAGGCCAAATTCATTTCCACCATATATACCGATATGTGTGAATAAATCAGGCTTGTATGTCATTTTTACTAGAGGCTTTATGATGCTGCGGAGAGCCCTCTCAACTGCCATGACTTCATCCTTGTTGTCAAAATCATCATTGTAGACGCATATAACATGACCTTTCTTCTCTTTTTCGACTGGATTTATCTTTGCAGTGAAACAACCTGATTCAGGTAAGTTTCCCTCATTGGCAATGTCACGACAAATAGCGTTCCAGATAGTCTCTACTGAACCAGGTCGTGGAAAAATGAGCCATTTTCCACTTGTAACGTTGTATTTCTTTCCTAAGTTGGCAAACAGCTGATAGCTTATTTTGGGCATTAGCTCATCTTTTGATTCACTCATTTCCTCCCACTCAGTATCCAATCCTTCAAGATTACGAGTACCAGCTTTTTCACTATACTTTCTTCCTCTGATACATATCCAAGCAATATCCTCTTTTTCTCCATCAGCTCGTTCTGGGTCGTTGAGAAATAGCCAACGTTGAAGATTCGTTTTTGGATCAGTCTTCCTGAATTAAATCAATGAACTGAGATTTATAAATTATATTCTTTCCAGCCTTTCTACTTTAAAGGGAATGAACGAGTGAAAGCTACATGCTAAAATTAGCCTTTATTGTATTTGATGATTTCAACACGTGCATGGACATTGTGTAGCTAAAGAAACAATGACGTTTGTATGTGTTTTCTTTGTCCTATTTCTCGATTATTCCACTTTGGTCCGTTAATATACTTTAAGTTTCATAGCCTACACAAAGATGATTTCAAGGAAAACTAATACAAATGTTTTACCAGGTGAGTCAGAAAAATGAATCCACTCTTGGCAAAATCGTTCCACAAAAATCATAAAACCGATTAAAAAAAAAATTACATCTCCGTTGTCTGGCTGAGAGTTTAAAGGGTCTGTTTCAACCAGCTTGCATGGTGAGTGTCATCTCTTCGTTGGCCTTTTGTTTTCGATAACAAAGGGAGGACACGCGTGAAGCATTTTTTATTATAATTTTATTTTAAATTCTTTATACAGGGTGAAAACATTCAGTTCTAATAACTGTTTTACAATGTGCCCTATTAAAAATAACTAAGGAAAAAACTAAATTTCTACTACTACTTCTTAATACAGTGTTGGAAAATTACAAAAGAAACCTATATTTCAAAATTAATCAAAAAGGAAAACAAAAATATTATTGCTACAGAAAATAAATCGTGATATTGGTTGTTATAATACTTCCTTTAGTTTTAATTTGGAATTTGATAACGAGGGAGACAGTTTAATTTGGTGATCGAGACCATTCCAAACGCTCGCCCCTCGGTATGCAAATGATTTCTGTCCATTGTTTGTTCTAAACAAAGGAATTTTCAAGCATGCTGGTTGAAACAGCCCCTTTAATCTAATTTTGAGAATTCATTCGTAATTTAAACCATTAAAATGGTAAAATGATGTTTTTATAGCTCAGTCATTACTTTCTATTGATACAGAAACTGTTGAATTATAATTATGCTCTCTCATCAATGCTGAACATCAACAAGCCAAAACTTAAATGATAGTGAACAGCTTATTTTTAGGCTGTTTTTTGGCAAATTGAGAAACAGGACTCTTGACTAAATCCTGATTTCAGAAGTATGAGGGAAAACGCAAAAATTAAGTTGAAGCCTCAGTAAGATGATGAAATTAAAAATTTACAAATTGGTTGCATAGCTGTTCCTGCACAATTTTTCAAACAGTAGGTATATTTTCTGACTCACCCGGTAGGAAACTTGGATCTACAGGTTTCTTGATTTTCAGAAAGTTTTATTTCTACGTACAGACCTCACATACACAATACTGTTTTCTTGCCTAAAAATTCTTGCCTCTCAAGACTTAGGTTTGTATTTGCAGAATTCTCAAGAACTTCTTGAGATTCTTTGCTGTTAATGTGCACAAGGCCTCTATAAGATTTACTCGAACATTTTAACGTAAGAAAAATGCCATCTCTAACAAAATCACAGTTGCTCAGGCACAGCGAAGCTATATTGAATAGGGGCTAAAGCCACAGCACTTTTTTTAAATATTTCATTTGCAAACTGAATTAAATTCGTCCAATTCTCATATGGGGCTATAAATACTTCTTAGCCTCTTGACGTTTGAAACACTCCACAGTCCCCCTGTTGCTAAGACCAGTGGGGGACTGGCTCATAATTCTTCACAGGCCACGAGAGGCTAAAGGGGACCCAAAATGAATGTGGTCTGATCACATAGACAATTTGGGTGTATTCTTCAGTAAAACCGTTCCACTAAATGTTAATAGTCAATTTCAATCAGAAAAACAACACTTGAAAAACGATGAACAATGTTACTGTCAATATAAAATCTCCCATCAAAGCCAGTTGTTGCTTTCCTCGTTACAGTCACAACCTCACAGCTGATATGAGTTGTGCACAAGACACTGATATGAGTTGTGCACAAGACGCCTTTTGAAAATTCATAGTACCTAGAGGACTGGATGGATTGGAATAGATAGGTAAATTCGACTTTACGAAAATCCCTCGTTTGCGTTGCGAATTACCTGAAAAATGTCCTGCAATGGAAAATATAGAAACTTCTCACACAGCACGAAACAAAAGTACATTTTTTTCAAGGGTATCGGATGTCGTCTGTACAGTTATTGCCATGAGATCGAAAAACTTTAATATTTGTTTAAAAAGTAATTTCCTATAACTCTTGAGAGTGACTAAATGCCCTTGCGTCTTGTTCTGCGTGAGAGATTCCTCACGATACACGATTTGATCGAGTGTTTTAGGCCCTTTTTCAGCCCTTGCTTTTTCACAACCCATGAATTTTCGACAAGTTANATCTCTAACAAAATCACAGTTGCTCAGGCACAGCGAAGCTATATTGAATAGGGGCTAAAGCCACAGCACTTTTTTTAAATATTTCATTTGCAAACTGAATTAAATTCGTCCAATTCTCATATGGGGCTATAAATACTTCTTAGCCTCTTGACGTTTGAAACACTCCACAGTCCCCCTGTTGCTAAGACCAGTGGGGGACTGGCTCATAATTCTTCACAGGCCACGAGAGGCTAAAGGGGACCCAAAATGAATGTGGTCTGATCACATAGACAATTTGGGTGTATTCTTCAGTAAAACCGTTCCACTAAATGTTAATAGTCAATTTCAATCAGAAAAACAACACTTGAAAAACGATGAACAATGTTACTGTCAATATAAAATCTCCCATCAAAGCCAGTTGTTGCTTTCCTCGTTACAGTCACAACCTCACAGCTGATATGAGTTGTGCACAAGACACTGATATGAGTTGTGCACAAGACGCCTTTTGAAAATTCATAGTACCTAGAGGACTGGATGGATTGGAATAGATAGGTAAATTCGACTTTACGAAAATCCCTCGTTTGCGTTGCGAATTACCTGAAAAATGTCCTGCAATGGAAAATATAGAAACTTCTCACACAGCACGAAACAAAAGTACATTTTTTTCAAGGGTATCGGATGTCGTCTGTACAGTTATTGCCATGAGATCGAAAAACTTTAATATTTGTTTAAAAAGTAATTTCCTATAACTCTTGAGAGTGACTAAATGCCCTTGCGTCTTGTTCTGCGTGAGAGATTCCTCACGATACACGATTTGATCGAGTGTTTTAGGCCCTTTTTCAGCCCTTGCTTTTTCACAACCCATGAATTTTCGACAAGTTAAGTTTACCTTTACTTTTCTTGCTCATAAAGACGCAAGAAAAATCACAAAAATACTTTAGTCTTTCCGCTATCAAGTAAAATTAGACTACGATCTCTAGGTACTACGATTTTTCAAACGCCTGGACTGTTTTTGGCGCACCCGATAAAAATTTTTACAATGTTTACATTTTTTTTCTTTTATGGTATTTACGATGCAACAAATTTATATCCGTTAAAGGACCTAGACTTATTACATGAGTCCTTGTTTTCGCTCCATTCCCCCCTAACCATACCCCACAATACAGTAAAACCCCGCAAACAAGAACATAGGAAAATAAGAACATACAGACTGATTTTTGTGAAAAAGACACCCAAAGATAAGAACCAAAAACAGTCTGATTTCTTTCCATGTTCTTATCAGATGATACACTTATAATAATTTGCCTGCAAAATAACAAATTTTGTGAATCTGAAATCTGGCTATTTTCTAAACATCTGCTGATCACATTAGTTTATAAAAACTCACAGCCCTTTTTAAGTCCAAACACCTCAGACAGTTTTAAAGGGTAAGCAAATTGTTTGGCAAATTTGTATGATATAATTTATTTTTGTCTACAACACAACAGATTATTATTTCCTGCAACATTTAGAATGCAATCACGCCTCCCAAGTTTATTAAATGCATACTGCATATAGCTTTCATGCTCCTCGTAGTCATAAGGGTTCTTGGGGTAAGAACCTTACCCTGAAGATAGCAAGAGCACCACATTCATAAGAACATAGTCAGTCTGTTCTTTAGAAAAGTATGTTCTTGTTTGCGGGGTTTTATTGTACCCATTCCGCTTCAACTAACTTTTAACGGAATATGACTATAACAATAAATAACAATGCAATTCAATGGAGCAAAATTTTGACTCATATCATCGGTCTATCAAGGACCCAACCTAAGCCACGAAAGGTCTGCATATTCTACAACTGCGTTCCTTCCTTTTTAGATTTTGTCATTGTGAAGAGCCTGCCATAATCTACAGCCAAGAAACGATATAGTATCTAAGCTGTAACACGCAGTACGTGCTTGTGGCAATAATAGGTTATGGCAGCTTCTTAACTCACAAGGAATGCGTTTTTCTACAAAAACGTCTTTCATAAAGCTAGGATTAAGGTCTCATTTTGTCTTAAAAGATTTCAGTCATCAGCAATTGTAATTTTCTTATGTGAATTGGAACCACACTGTCTCTGAGTAACATCGTAGCAAAACCTGATCTTACCGTATATCTTTTTATGTTATCCCCAATGCCCGTTCGTGAATGTGATTAATTTTATTGCTCAGTGTTCTATCGCAGAATCAGGGGCGGTCTGGCACAAAAACTGCAGGGTGGCTAATAATTACAAAGGGCCCGGTTCAGGGTGTGGCAGCCAGCGGCGTGGCCAGAACAAATTAACTGAGGGGTGATGAAATGAGGGGGTTTGGGGGCGAAGCCCCCGGGAAAATTTTTTGAGGACACGCCCTCTAATTGGGTTAGAACGCTTCTGTCGATCCCATGTTTGCCGATATTAATATAAAATTTTTGAGCATTTGTGAAATTTGTTTAAAAGTTAGCATCCCCAGGAAATTTTTTGATTAAACATCATTTTCTTTGGCTTAGAATCCCTATCTCCATCCCATCTTTATCAATAGGAAATTTTGACAATTTTGTAACAGTTTTCTAAGAATCACCATCATTGGGAAAATTTTTGCTCGAAGACTTTAATGTTTTACTTTGTCTTGGAACGTTTCTCACAATCCAATGTTTGCTTGACCCCGAAATGCAAGCCTTGNAAACAACAAGATCAGTGCCTTCTCTAGAATCTCAAATTATTTAAATGAGAAACAATCTCTTTTACTGTACAACTCATTCATAATGTCTCAGTTTAATTACTGTCCGTTGATATGGATGTTTTGCGGAAAGGTTGCCAATAATGATTTAAATCGCACCCATAAGAGAGCACTTCGAATTCTCTTCAACGATTATACATCCTCTTTTGAAGAGTTGTTGCAGAGAGCAAATGAGTGCACTATTCATAATAAAAACTTGCAAAAGTTAATGCTCGAGGTTTATAGCTGTTTAACACAACAAAATCCTTCTTTTTTGTGGGATATGTTCCAGGAAAAGGAAAATAATTATAATTTAAGATCAAAGAATCTGTTGATGTTGCCTCAAACTAAGACAAATACATATGGCAACGATAGTTTATCTTTCCGTGGCAGCATATTATGGAATTCCCTAACAAATGACACAAAAATTGCCACCTCCGTCTGTTCCTTCAAGACATGCATAAAAAAATGGAATGGAGAGAATTGCCGTTGTAAAATATGTAAATAACGAACACTCGATGTTTATTCTTGTGGCTGATTTTGTGAATAGGGTATTTACGTTTATATTTATGAATTGTAATTTTTGTTGTTGTAAATAGTTGGTCTTAATTAGTTCATATTAGAGCTATTCTTTTAAACCAACTTTAAAGAATTTAATAATAATAATAATAATAAATAACCGGCAGGGAATATTTCTTAGATAGCAACAATAATTAACTGCTGACATCGGCTATCTCGAACTATCAAGAGTAACTGAAAAGTTTTTTCAAGATATCGGGTTTTTTTCAACATTCAGGTGTCTTCAGGTTTGAAATCAGAAGGCAATAGGTATTCAGATGACATAAAATTGATACCTCTGCAATTTGAAACATAAAAGGTACGAGAATTCACAAGAGACAAAGCCCCTTTTACTGAGCTCAAACTTCAAATTCCTCTTAAAATTCAAACTCCGCTCTTTAAGATCTTTCGATTGATGTCTAATTTGTGATAGGTTGACTTCATAATAGCTAGCAAGGATAAATTATAGGCCAAGTGACGGGACTTTTGAAAAAGAGTTTAGTTGGTTTTGACACTTTTTGGGGGTTTCAGAAGCTTTGCGTTTGTTGGAAAATCAAAATGTTGGCGATTAATTAATCGATGAAAATGAAAAAAGTTAGCTTTTGAGGAGAGGATTTCTCTTTAGATCGCATAAAAATGAATTCAGTTGTTGTTTTTCTGTAACTGTTAAAATAGAGATAACGAGATTTTAAAAGAACATACAGAAATTTTGAGGAAACCAATCAACTGTATAATAACATTTTTACCAAGTTAAGGTTACTGCCCTGGTTAATATGACCAAAAGTATCATTTTCAGTTTTTTCCTTTTATCAATAATGCAGGGTCGAAGCTACAATTTGAACCCCTCCCAGTCAATATCTAAGCACTGGAAGTAATGATAATTCTTAGTTAAAGATAAGAAATTAAAAGTTACAGTAGAGATTTATTCCTAAATAGGAAGGGATTAATGATAATCACTTGACCTTCAAGATGAAATGATTGAGTGTTAATCCACCTGTAGGATGTCAACTTTCGCAACTTTGCCGCGTTGTTTCGATTTATTGACATTAGTACTTAGTCATACGCTTCATGTTGCTAATGGCCTTGACCCGGTTTATTTTGTGGTCTGATCAACATTGAAGTCACGTTTTAAAGAACCTTCACTAAAAGCCAGCTTTCTCGGAAGTGAAAAGTCCTCTAGTAGTAGGTACTAAGTTTCTATTTAGAACCCGCATGACCAATCAAATGATGAGAAATGTGGCATAGTGGGAGATAATGCATGTAGCTACCAAAGTGTGTCTGCATTTTGTTGACGATCAACTGGTCTGGATTTTAGACCGAACAAAGCTACCGGGAGGGCTAAGAAACTTATTCGAATTATTGCGGAAGCTATAGCTTACGAATTGGATATTATATCAAAATTCTCAGACACACTTTGGTAAACAAGGAAACGATCTATCGGCTTAAGTTATTTTCATGATTCTACGGTGTTGCTGGGGGTTCTAAATAGCCTTTGAAGGAAGGGTATTTTAAAATCATGATAACTTTGATAAATGATTTACTGACGCTTTTTTCAACTGGATTTCCACATGGGGGTATTCCTAATTAAATTACGCATCGAATGATGTATGGGTTCGCTATCATCCACGCACAGTACGGTCCCTCGGAGGAAAAAACTGAAATTACTGCCGTGAGGGTGGGCAGTAACCTTAAGAAACACGCTGTATATATCAGGTCTATGATTCCGATTGCTGAACAAAAGGAAATTTGGTGGCAAAATCCAATCCGAGTTAGATTGTCGGCAATGAGTGCGAGCGAAGCGAGCTGAAATTTTTTAAGTACATTGCGTAGATTTCCCAAAAATTTCCGAAATAGTCATTCATTCACTTTGGAAGGATTCTTCAAGCAATTCAAATTTCTTTCTCCGGTTTTGCGAAAAGGGCCCGTAATGTTTTTCTCCACATTACAGCACGGAGGGCCCGGGTGGCAATCGCCACTTTGCCACCCGGGCCAGACCGCGCCTGCGCAGAATATCCATACAAGAGGACAGTGGATGAATTAGGAAAAGATAAATGCATTCATTATTCTTTTCAGTTGCTCAGTATAAAGGGAGTAAGAAATTCTGGAAAGAGCATGTAGCTTTTGACCAGTCTTTTTTATAAAGAGACTTGACTTGCTGTTTGAAGCAAAGTTTTCTGTCAATCACACCAAGAAACTTTTCTTCTGTGCTCTTATTTATTTTTATACTATACTTCTGCTATTCAAAGAAAAATTTTTACTTTTGTCTCCAAATACCATTAGGTGGAAATGTTAAGGGCATCGCTCTCTAATGTTTTGATGATAATTTCAATGTTGCTATTTCAAGCATAGATCGTAGTATCATCAGCAAAGTTAAATATTTAGCGTCGTTCACAAACACGAAGAGATCATCGAGATATATCTTAAACAGCAGAGGCCCCAAGACTGAACCTTGTAGTACACCAATCACCGTTTCTCTTAACGTACTGAAGGACCCATTTATCTTTACCCTTTGCTTACTCTCACCGAGATAGCTTTGGATCAACCGCAATGCACTTATACTGAAACAATAAGCACTTAATTTTGCAATCAGAACTTCATGGTTTAAGCAATCAAAAGCCTTTGAAAGGTCCACGAGTAGAGCTGCAGCACCCCCTACATCTAAGGTCTTTTTACAGGTTTCTACTTATCATAAAAGTGCATGCTAGGTTCCATAGCCCTCTCAAAATGCACACAAAAGTGGAGAAAGGAAGCCAAAAGGGCATGGGATTTATTTGACTCTCTTAAACCCTATCATAGATTTTGGAAGCAGATGATAAAACCGCCATCGGCCAGTGGTACAGGCCAGTGGGCCAGTCCACCACTGGCAAAGACACCAGAATCTGTTTAATTTAGTGACCTCATAAAAAGCATGGCCTTAAGAATACCTGCAATCAAATGTGATCCACTTTCTACTGCACTCTGTATCTCTAATGAAGTTAATCCATTCCTCTGTTTTCTTGACAGTCTTCTCATCTACGTTTCTAAAATAGAAAGATGGGTGAGTTCAGGAATGCCAGAGGGATAGTAAGGCAACAGATCAATTGGAGCATAAGGGTAGACATGAAGATAAATGGCAAGAGAAGCAAGGCAACAGCCAACAAATAATGGGTCTTGAGGTACTTTTGCATCCAAGCAATTCAGATTGGTTGCTATCAAAAGCTGCTATCATTCAATGCTATTTAAAAATTGAAACCAATATGTAAATATGTTATATATTTGAAGACATTTTCCTGGCCATATTACTCAAACAAACTGTAAATTGACCCTTGAACATTATTATTCTACTTATTTATTTACTTTTCTTATTTCATATTTAGCAAAGGGGGAGGGTGGACCTTTAGCACAAGTGCTTGTTTTTAAGGGGCCCTCCAAATTAAAAGGCATACTTTGCTATTTTGCCTCCCTTCGGAATGGAGTGGAGGGGTCCTGCCCCCATCCTCCAATTTTCCCTCTCCTGCATCCTTGAATGAGTTGAACTAAATTGACATGATGGCTGAAGGGGGTTGAAGGGTTGAAACTTGCATCTTCATGACACATATTTTCCATACAAGAAACTTGCCTTTGTCCTTGGTACTAAAACTTTCTTAATTTTTCAGGAAGGTAGTTGTTTTTGTAAAAAAAGTTTCTTTCAGTTTCTGATTTTTTATGGAGCAGAACTCATGGTCACTTGACAGAGCAAAAATTGCCCAAAATAACATCATTTGTGCAATCTGATGTAAGAAAGTGAGGAACAGATAAACTTTTTGAAATGACAAATCAAGAATCTACTGTAAGGCCTAGGAATGAAATATCAAGTGTTGCCTTATTTTGAGAAATGTTACAGGGAGCTAAAGTTGTCACTTTTAACGCATGCATGTGCAGTTCTCCGTCAGAGCAGATCGCGTGGAAATGGGTTCAGGATAGAAAATGAATAATAAATTTGGCTAGTATGAAACACACGCCATGCAGGTTAATTAAACACACGTTAAATCATGTGGGTCAAAACTAGCGGCCATGGCTTAGGCTTACAGCCTACTGATGTTGCAAGTATGATACACATACGATACATGTCTACTGATGTTGCAAGTAATTCAAGTATGAAAACGTGTAGTCCCTGATTATATAATTACATTGTGCAAACCACTGCTTTTTCAAATGGTTTCAAAGATATGTCTTATCGCATGAAAATGTCCCAAGAATGCGTTTCTTCTAAAGGTTTCTAATCGTCATAAAGTACTGAAGGAACTATCAATGATCGTTTTGATTTGGGAAGTTTTGAATTTGATTTCTGCAATGCTTTTAGTCCTTTTAACAAAAATAAATCAATTCTATACCCAGACAGAGCTTTAAAAATCTAAGAAACTCATCAGAAACTTTTGGTAGCAAAAATGGCCTAAAATATGCAATATGCATCCGATGCTGATCTTGGTAGCTAGTTTCTTAAATCCTAGGCCATTTTTGCCCTGAGAGAACGGGCCGAAGGAAGGGGCCTCTAGTAGATTTGATGACTAGATATCGTTCACTTCACTTGTTTGCTTTCAAAACAAACAGTCAATACCTTCTTAGGCCTACAATCTGTTTGCTGCCTTCTCCTTGAGCTTCTGCCATCCTCAGTGCAAGAAAAAGCCTCTGCTTTGGTTGACTTAAGACAACAATTCCGGAGAAAATAAGATCTTGCTAGATCTTGCTTGGATGATGGCCATAAAAGAAAACAACCACCAGTAACACTTATATTTGTGTACCATTTCGGTACTCAACACGTGTTGAGTTTCAACAACTACAACAACGATTTAGGAGGCTGACTTCCAGGGTTGCAATGTTAAGTGAGGGCAAATGAGGGCAAATAAAATATCGTGTTGAGTATGAACATTATCGTTCCCTCAACACGCTGTAAGGAATAGACCTAAAAAGACATGTTTCTTGCTAATAGAAGCAAGGGGAATGATTGGACACTTATGCCAGACCGTACTATTGCCTTTTATAAGTATCGTGTTGAGTATGACCATTATCGTTCCCTCAACACGCTGTAAGGAATAGACCTAAAAAGACATGTTTCTT
>REGM01000053.1:241119-281705 GCA_004194415.1 Aurelia aurita | reverse complement strand
GTGGGACCTACATAAGATGGCCGTCGCGCAGTTCTGCTGGCTTCATTTACTGCACAACAGATGCTCGATCCAGTCTTTTTTTGAGATCAGTGGTATAAACAGGTAAAGAGCAATGCAGCTGTGCGCAGGCTGATTATTTGTTACCCTGCAGTTATCTACCTCTCTCTTAGGCTACTTGCGAACGAGGCAATCCTAAAATGGAAGCTGCACTTCATTCTTTTAGATTCTTTCCACATGCAGATCTGTAAGTGTGAGCCTGGTCAAGCAAGGAAGTGTTGGAGAAAATAACCAAAAAAATGCATAGCGAAAGTGATGATCACAAAAATGAGGTAAAGTATAATTGATTCATTTCTTCGACATAATAAGAATACGCATGGGTCTTCTTCAAGGATTCTTCGGAACCAGCAGCTGAGCTAACTACTACCAGACTACTATAGAGAAGAGATTATTTATTAGGCCCGAAAACAACAGGAGACCTGTATGTATCCTGAATGGGATGAGACTTTTCATTTTTTTCATTTTATTAAAGCTAAAAGGAGTTTCAAGCTGAAAGGAGTTTCGTGTATAAATATTCAATATTTATGCACACTCCTTTCAAATTCAGCTTGAAAAATTAACAAATTAACAACCTATTAACAATATTTATTTTAGAGATGTTAAGCAAATTTTATTTGCTCCAAATATCAGTGTCATCAATGCATCATCTGAAATATCTATTTGAACTATACATAAAACAGATTTTTCATAACTACAATAATAATATCTCATTTCTAACAAAAGTTATGATCTAAATGAATTAAATGAATTAAATGAAATAAATGAAAATGAAAATCTAAAGAAGAATCAGTAAACGCGCAAAGTCTTGTTACTTTTTGATACAGTGTTTTGAATGAAAAATGGAGACAAATCAAAAATTCGAAATTCGAAAAATCAAAAATTTCGGCCTAGCTAGGCCGCTTTCCGAAAAAAATGGCGATTCACGGTGAGCAGTGCCTACTTTGTAGGTCAGCGCTTGTTAACGAATCAACGAAACTTGAACGAATAAGAAGTAATCACTTCCCAACAGTATTATCTTCCTATGAACCAAAATTCATACTAAAGTTGCAGCGAACCTTGCAAAATAGCGTTGAAGAAACTTCAGATGGCTACAACTTGAAGACCGTTCGTACAGTTTCAACGAATCTTTTTCTCAAGCACGACCAACTATCGAAGCTTCCCTCAGAATATTGTAGATGTCCCACAGTTATACACAGAATCAGCGAAAGCCCTTTGTTTGTTGACCTAACTCAGTCCCGTGCTTTGAGAAACGCGCTGAGAACGTCACATGCTTGTTATGCACAGGCAATCCAACATGGCGGACGTGCGCAGTGACATCGCTATTTATTTAAGTAAAAAAAAAATTATAATATGTCTATGAACCACACTGCATTCCATGTATGTAGATTCCGTCACAGATCTGTGGCAGGCAAGATCATCACAAACAATAGAAAAAAACAAAAATAACAATGGAATCTTTTGTTCTTGGCGGGAATCTGTGGTGGGGCAAACTCATGGAATGCACTCTGGTAATATGAAATGCTGCTCTACCAAGGGGTTGTGTTTGGGTCCTGCACGTTCAAAGGTTCAAAAGATACTCTCTAAAGCCCGTTTTTAAATGAGCGATTGATTCTTTCTCTCAAATGTTGTCCGGGTTATTATTCCAGTTTTTGACACCAGAGAGAAGT
This sequence comes from Aurelia aurita, assembly GCA_004194415.1. Taxonomy (NCBI): domain Eukaryota; kingdom Metazoa; phylum Cnidaria; class Scyphozoa; order Semaeostomeae; family Ulmaridae; genus Aurelia; species Aurelia aurita. Next base: position 279,981 of record REGM01000053.1, on the reverse strand, counting down.
AGAAACTTTAGATATTGTTTGACACCAGAGAGAAGTGGAAGAGAATGGTCAGATATTGCCAAAACATGGTCAACTAGAACATGATCATTTAGGATCAGCCATTTTATTAAATTTGCTGTTTTTTCCATTCCAATTCTTTTATGTTTAATTAGGAACTGAAAATCAAAAGTTGTATTTGATAAAAATCCAAATGTACAGTGGACCTGGACATGGTAAAAGTCTTGAATTTACCGGGTGTCCCAAAAAAAAAGTATACAGATTTGGTCAACTCTAACGATCAGAATTTAGCATGAATCAATCCGAAATCATTTTTAAAACATTACTCGGTAGTTAACTTGATCATAGATACCTTGCTTGTTAACAGGTTCTTTGAGAGTAGAGATATAAATCTTCAAAGGACAAGTTTGCCTCCACCTCCCAACCAGAGCTTTGGCGTTTTGGCCTAAGCAAATTCTTAAAGCACAGCGAATAAGTCAACAATAGACTTGAAAAATTTGATCCAGGAAGAGAAAAATTAAAAACTGCACAACAAATGCATTTCACAAAATATAATTTACGTGACGCTTATCATCAAGGGAGCTCCGAAGTAAACTTTATTCATTTTAAGTGAAAAATTGTGGATATTGCTTAGGCCAAAACGCCAAAGCTCTGGTTGGGAGGTGGTGGCAAATTTGTCCTTTGAAGATTTATATCTCTACTCTCAAAGCACCATGTCAACAAACAAGGTATATCTATGTTCAAGTTAACTATCAAGTAATGTTTTAAAAATGATTTTGGATTGATTCATGCTAAATTCTGATCGTTAGGGTTGACCAAATCTGTATACTTTTTTTTGGGACACCTGGTACATATTAATTAATTTCATGTGCCTGACCATGTCCAGCCAAGGTATAGACATGGTCTACTGTACCTTTTTAATCTAGGCTGATATTATGAAACAACATGAAGAATGAAATTTTTTGTTTTGAACATGAAAGAAAAGGCCAAATAACAACATATTTTCTTGGGAGATCCCATGATAATACTGCAGAAAGTTGTTAAAGTATTTGGTAAAAAATGGAGATTCTAATATAAAGGTCGAAATTGTTAAACTTTAGTAAAAAATCAAAATTCATAAATACAAAAAGATTCTTATAGGGTAGCCTTGTGCATGCATAAAAGTTGCTTTAAAAATATCTCACTCTTTCTTGCTTTCTTGCTCACATGCTTTGTCCTCTTTTGAACTGCATGCACACTGGCAGTGAAATTTGAATTATCTGCCAGCTCTGGATATTTGGCAACCTAGAGCCTTTCCACCATCTGAAATTGCTCTTGGTCGAATTTGGGCTTTGTTGCAGCACCACAATTTGCTGTCTTCCCAGAGATGGAATGGCTTACAAGTTCTTCTGGTGTAAAAACCATCTGAAAAGCTGTCAAAACTTCATCAAATGGTTTTCCTGCTGAAATATTTGAGAGTAGTTTGCCCAACTTCTCTTCCAGGGTGTCTTCTTTAGTACTGCCCCCCAGGCATGCTTTCAATTCTTTTCTCCAACTTCTTTAGCCGGTTACCAAGGATGAACACCTTGCAGTTCTTCAAAATTTTCAATGGAGATATAATTACTGTCATGGCTGTCTGGCATAGGAACACTGGGGACAATCACAAAATCTTCACTGCTTTGGCCAGGAAGACTTGGTAAAATAGGCATGCGTTGGCTGCTTGAACCAGGAAGACTGTAGGAAAGAAATGTATCTGTGGCTTCTCGTAATAGGGACTGTATGTTGCTCTGGTGTGATAGAGAATTCCAAGAATTGAGAAAGTTCACATCGCTCTTTACCTATAAAGAAGGATCAAGGAATCCTCGGGGTCTTTCTAAAGCTTCACAAACTACAAAATATTACTATCTGCATACAGTACAGGCCTTGCACAAATTAACATGGTCTTCTTGCCTAAGAATTCTTGTTTATAAAAATTTACAGTTTTTCGTATGGCTCAAGAATTCTTGAACATTCTGAAGAATTTTTGTCATGTTAATGTGCGCAAGGCCTGTACTGTTCATCAAAAACTTTCATGGACATAAAATTTTGATTAAGTAATGACACCTACTGTATGCTATTGGTTTTTATTTCACTTTTACAGGAGCATGCCCCAATGGCTTTCAACAAAGGGTTTCCTCCAAACATGGACTATGTTGCCCCAGCAGCAGGTATACATTATTAGTAGCCTTGTTATATTCAAAGAAACAAAACTGAACAAAACTGGAAAGATTTTGCTAGTTAAATCCTTAAAATCAATTAAATTATCAAATTAAGTATTCCTCATGGTCATAATGGATGTAAACAATTGATAGATATCACTTTAGTACCAAAAACCAACTATCTAGCTTTTTTCCATTCCCAGGAGAACGAAATACAGCCGTTTCATTCCCCAGGGAATGAAACGAATTGTCTTCATTTCATGATAATAGAAAAGACCACAAAGCGCAAATCTTCTGTGACTAGTATCTCATCAAGACACCAAACGCAACATTTATTTTTTGCAGCAAACGATAAAAGCGTTGATTCTCACTGGAGCAACAATGCTTTAGCTGTCGTCCAGAAAGCAATGAAATACAGCAATGTGACAAAGTTGGAATAATTTAACATTGCCACACGTGCCACATGACATAAAAATTGCATCAAGTGTGAATTCGGCTTAAATTGTGTTGACATCAAATTGTGAAAGGAGGTGTCTTAATGAGCTGCTAATTAATTTCTTCATTATTTTCGCACAAAAGATTCACGCTCCGTAATCCTTTCCTTTGTCAAATGAATACAATTTTTTCGTTCCGAAGCAGTTGCGTTTCATTCCCATGGTAACGAAACAAAGCCAAATAGTATGGTTTTTTATACTAAAGTGATATCTGTCAAATGTTTACATCCATTATAACCACAAAGAATAACTAATTGGTATTTTGATTAGTTTTAATTATTAAACTAGACAGTTTACAGTAAGATTGTTCCCGTTTAGATCGGTTTTGTTTCGTTTCATCAAATATAATAAACCTACCGGGTGTCCCAAAAAAAAGTGCTCTCGTTTGAAAAATTACCAACATTTGATTACATGGCCGATCTTTGAATTTCTTTTTTGGCAAGTACTGTAGATCAAAGACCAAATTGTTTTCTCATGCATAGCTGATCTTGTGATTTAGTTTTAAAATTAGCAAGTTTAGCTATTGTTTGGGCTGCCTGGTTTTGAAGCATACTGCAAAAAAGCAATGATGATTACCAGATCAATTTCTTTGTGTATATTAAGGTTCTAATTTGGTCATAAATGACGGAAAGAAAAGCAAACTATCATTGTAGGATAATGAAAAATCTCAAAATAATGGCCCTTAGGCAAGATTTACGATGTTTCTTAAAGAGTATAGCTCAAAACAAGGGTTTTTAACCTGTTATTTTATACCCTTTCAGTAACGAAAATAAACATTGTATCATCTTTGAATATATTTGGATCATTGACAAAAGAGATTCAAAAAGAAAATTTTATGATAGGCTTGATAATTGAATTTTGGTGATTTTTTAAACGGAAGTACTTTTTTGGGGTACCCGGTATTAGTATTGAATAATTGAATTCAAATAGCTTTTGTGAAATTGATAACAATGATAATGAGATAAATCACTGCTGCACAGTGCAGCTGCGCAGTGTGAATAATCTTGCTCAATCATGCCATCTTCATGGATGGATGTTTGCAGCAATTCAATGCAATACACACTTGAAAAAGGGGACAAAATTTAGTTGCTGTGGATAATTTAGTTGCTGTGGATAATTTCTATGGTTGGAATTCGCTTTTATCGTCAACAAAAGAGCAATTACATCACACCCCTGTCCACCCCTCCTGTACTCCTGTTGTTGATCATATATAAGCCAATATGCCGTTTGTCACGTATCACAATTCAATTAACGTAAACAGTGGACAACCAAGAGAACCATCAATTTGCGAGTAAAACCAATATGCAGCATTCACTGACTATTGTTATTTCTGGTTTAAAAATCTTTCAACTGAATGACTGGTCAGTAAAAACCACTTTACTAGCATCTCATTCCCCTGAAAGCTATGTACTTTATCAAAAGCTTTAAAAGTTGCATGACAGATATAAGAGTGGTTTATTAGCTTCTGCTAGTTTTAGCGCATTGGAAATCAAAAGACACTAAGAGACATTAAAGCATGTTTGTGTCTTTCTTTGGCCCATTTAAAGCCTCTATATCCGCTGTGTAACTTTAATGTATGTGTAAATTTGTTTATGAAAATGGTTCATGTTGAGCAGATTTTTTATGTTACATTTGCCAAATCCAAATTAGATTTTTCTTACAAAAGAATGAATTTTAAAAACATTTCAAATAACAATTTACAGTCATGTTGCTACTGTACTGTATCATGTTTATTTTCATTAGAATTGTACTGTACTTTATCATGTTTATCTTTCTTCGTTTAGTAGGTGATGTGCCAGCATACTTAGTTCCACCAGAAGTTAAGAACTTCATAATGTACTTCCATAAGCAAGTCGTTGAGCAGGTACTGTCACTAATTTATCTAAAAAACAAAACAAGTTCCGTAACATTTTTACTTCCTTTCCAGATTATATTCTTCAGTCAACTCTCTCTAAAGCGGATAGCTTTGTGACAAGCTAACTGTGTCCACTTTAACGAGGTATCTGCTGTACAGGGAGAATTTTAATTTTAATCTGTCAGTCAGGATGAAAAAATGGTGTCTGCCAACATGGTGTCCACTTCAAGAGAGTTTATTATTACAAGGTAATCGATGAAACCCTTTGTATTCCAATAAGTAAAAGCACTCTATGCTTGTGGGTAATATGTGGCAGCATAAAATTACAAAAATAGCTTTATTTTAGGATCCACTTACTTTTCGGTTTCTAAAAACTCTTTGTAATTGTAAAGCGGAACCCTCTGCATACATACCAGAAAATCATATCACAGGGATAAAAACTCATGTCAGTACAGCTACAGAATTCAAAATCAGGTAGCTTTAAAGCCATAGCCATATATAGAAATAGGGCATAGCCATCGTTTCCTGGAAGAAACATAAGCTGACTCTACACGAGCCTCTTTTGCGATTCGAGGCGTAGTTAAAGGGAATATAAGCATATATACGCCTTTGGTAAAAATAGCCATGCAAAGACAATAGGCCATGACACGTGCCGAGCCACATTTGGGTCAACAGGAAATACTGCTATCTGATAGGCTAGAATTTGACCGCAAGTGGCTTGAGCCACTTTTATATGCTTAGATTTCCTTTAACAAAGATTGTCGTGGTATGGCAACAGGCAAGAGTTGCCTAATGGCCTTAGCCCAATTTTTATTTATTTCACAACGCGAAGCAGGAAACGCCCACTCTCATGGCAGAGACTGATGGGGAATATCCACCGAAGGATTGAATGGACATTCCCCAACAGCCTATTTCAAGACGTAATATGACTGTAGTAATTCTTGGGCAGAGATAATCAACGTGTATTGTTGATACCTCCCCTTTATAGGCCTAGGAATCGAGTCGTAAAATAACTAACGAATGGGTTGAAGGCCAAAAATACCTCGACCTATCGAGCTCCACCTTCCTATCTCCTACAGCACTTCTTCTCTCAACTTTGTGACTCGCTCATCGAGTCTCTCTTTCCCGGGAGGTACTCCCATTAAGGCCTGACAGGGGGGTCCAGTCAGGGTCGAAGAGGGCCAAAGCTAAAATTTAAAAAAATACCCTCAAATGGTAGTGTGTTTTGACAATGACCCCCAAATGGTAGCATAAGAACCAAAATTATGCCATTTGGTAGCATCCAGTAACAACAATTTTTTGTAAAAGTTTGATAATAACATGCCAATACACAAAACATTGCTTTAAGCAACAGAAATTCACATTTTACTAACAATTGTCATTACAACAATTGGCTATGCAAGGAATCAACTGGCATTGTTGTTCCGGGAGCCTGAATGAGGCCCCCCCCCCAAATTTGTACGTTAAGCGTTATTTGGCTAATTTACCCGCGTGATATCGGGATTTTGATATTATTGGCTTGTGAATTCGTGATCAGAGACTCTTTCGTGCAGCGTGATTTGTTAAAAGTTTGGTCGTTGCCCTATTTCGTGAAATGAACTTTTAAAGCACGTGATTGATTGGTGCATCTTGAGCGGTAGCCTAATATAAACTTTTCTTACTTTCTTGCGTATTTTCAAGTTCATCACAAACCGAAAATCACAAGTTCTTGGCAATGATTTGATTCTAAAGTTATGAAGTGTATTTGCCAGTTATTCAAATAAAAACACAAACGAGACTAGGACCATTCTCAAATTTTTGCAACGTGATCGTTAAAATGCTGTTTTAGAGTCCGTGATGGCGTGAAAAACGAAAAATTGGCGCGTGAATCCGTTATCCAGGGGTACTATGGGGGGGGGGGGCCTCCTGAATAGGTAGGCTATTGCATGAAATCTATAATCTTTGATGAAGCAGGAATTCATATGTAAATACCTATCAGCTTTTTGTCTGTTTAGGTTAACACAAAAATGTTTGTCTCTTGAAATCTATATTACATTTGTTCTATTTCTGCAAATTTTAATCTTATACAGTACATAGTTTTATATCTGTAGGCATATCAATTTTTTTCAAGGTGATGTGCAATTTGAGCATTTTATCTTTGATTCTCCTTTCTGCGAGTAGACTAACCATACTGTAGAAATTACCTTTGCAAACATCTATGTTGGCTTTCTTTAGCAAGCAAAGTGACAGTGTCGGATGAATTTGTTTCTTCACAACAGAGACTAAGTAAAATGTTTATAATTTGATCTTGTTGCAGAATGTTTATGAAATTCAATCAGCTTATGATGCAGGGTGAGTTTTCATGCTTTTAAGAATTCTTTGTTTTTAAAACTGAAGTTCTGGAATTGTCAGTTGGGATCATGGGATGAATGATAGCTTTAGATTAGATCCAGTATGAGAACTAGGCAAATTTGTAGAATTTTTTTGTAAGAAACCAAACTCTCAGGTCACTACAAAATTGAAAACCCTCTGTTGCCTATTTTTTATCATATCATATGGTCAAAGGACTTTCAAGGAGTCCATTACCGAAGCCGACCAACCACCCCTAATGGCAACTCAGCCCAAGGACTTCCAGCTTTCTCTAAGGAGAGAAGCATACTTAAATTTTCTGGATGAGCGGTGGTACTACCTCAGGGGGTGGCCAGCCAAGGGCTCAAACTCGCAACCTTCCTCGCGGAAGGCGAAAGCGCTAACCGTCAGGCCAACCTACCACTAGTTTCAGTTTTTCGATTTCATTGACAAATATACCTAAATACTGTACATCCCCAATACATCTCAAAATACAAAAAATACATTACCTAACTTAGAATAACTAAGACAATTAATATTACAAAACATACCGGGTGTCTCAAAAAAAGTACCCCCTTTTGACTGGAAAAAGGAACAAATCGATAAGATATCGGGACTTTCCGACTTCACAGCTAAATTTGATAATCTTCAACTTAAATGCACGTACCTTGCATTTATAGATCATCCACCAAACACCGGAGATCTGAGCTCCCAAAGTCAAAATTTTGAGTGCACCTGAAACCAGAGCTTTTGAGAAAGGGTCTAACCATGATTTGACATCAGGGGTATTTTTCAACGGAATTTTAAACTGTTATTTTTAGTCTTTGCTTTTGAAAAAAGAATCATAGACGCATAGCCACGACCCTAATTAAGCAAATAGAAGAAAAATGTGGTGAGAATAATAAACTCGTGCCACATCTCCAAATTACCGTGCATGCGTTCCTTTTCCTCTTCTTCGATGCAAATAAATTTTCAATGGAATGCAAGGAGCGAGTTTTTCCTCAAAAGAAAAGTTCTTTCAAGAACACTTGAAACATCTCAAAGTAGAATTCTTTTCAAAAGTAAAAACCAAAAGAAAAAATTTGAAACTTCCTTTGGAAAATTCCCAAGAAATCAAATCATGGTTAGGCCTTCTCAAAACCTCTGGTTTCAGGTGCAGTCAAAATTGTGACTTTGGGAGCTCGTATCACCGGTGTTTCGTGGACGATTTATAAATGCAAGGTAGGTGCATTTAAGTTGAAGATTACCAAATTTAGTTGTGCAGTAGACAAGTCCCGATGTTTTATCGTTTCGTTCCTTTTTCTAGTCAAAAGGGGGTACTTTTTTCTGAGACACCCGGTACATAAACACAATTTTCAAATTGCACTAAATAAAACACGATTATAAATTAAATCAGGCCAACCTACCAACCTACCACTATTTAGCAAAACAATCATATGTTTGTCATAAAAGATAATCTGGATCTTATCTTTAGACAATTTAGACTAAAATCGAAGATAAAACTAGTAAAGCGGATGTCAGTAAAACTTCACTTGTGATTTTAAAAGACGCATCATGCTGCTTACTCTTCTTTTTGTTGACGTGCTACATTTTTTCAAAGTTTTATAGTACAGAAACTCTCATTTCCTGTTAGCGGGAAAACATTTGGAAGTACAAAGGGCCTTAAAGGAGTCGGTTGCCATATTTTATTGTTAACAGGTGCTGCCATATTTAGAATTTATGACAGTAACTCTTTCATTTGAGACTTCAACTTATTTCTTCATCTTTGCGTACATCAGTAAACATGACTGTATTATCCCTTAGGTTCAATGGGCTAACAGAGATGTATTTTCAGAAAACACCTTGGCCAGAACCAGAGTATATTGCTCCACTTTGCGGAGAAGGTACTTGCAGCTTTTCTCCAAGCTTTTGTTTAATTTAGAAAAATAGTATGATATGATGTAAATTTGTGCGAAAGTTCCAAGTCTAAAGACTACATTTTGTCACAGAAATTATCATCTTTCATTTGCAGCTCCCTTCAAATGATTTGTTTAGATAGGCGAAAATGTGTCTAGAATTAAGTCAGATGGATGACTCATATTTTCTGCATAAAAGCTTCTGGCAGTAGAGCTTGGTTCCCACTTGGCATTAATCTAAGCAAATATGAGGCTTTGATAGAATGGCCGTGCAAAGACAATAGGCTGGGACACTTGACGGACCATATTTGGGTAGCTGATCTACGTCAACAGGAAATACTGAAATCTGATAGGCTAGGCTAGAATTTGATAGGCAAGAGTTTTACCACAAGTGGCTTGAGCCGCTTTTATGTGCTTAGATTCCCTTTAACTCACTCTAAACCAGGTGCTCTAAATTGCGATTTAGAATCGATTCTAGCATTAACTTGATAACAACATGTTTTGGAAGGAAGTGATTTATGTACTGTCAGGAATGAATATTCTGTCATTAATCTTATTGCATTCCTTTTTTAGATCCTGTCTTCATTATATTGTACAAGGAACTGTATTTCAGGCACATTTATGCAAAATTACAGGTATAAAATCTGTGTTCTGAAATCCTGATGTTCGCCTGGAATTTGACGGCGTATTTTATTATCTAAGATATTCTGTCGTGAAATGTTGACGATAACAACGATAACAACGATAAAATCAACCTTCCAGGGAGCTCATTGAAATCAATTGAAGAAGCTGCAGTATTTGAAATGCAGAACGAGCTTTAAGAAGCTGCAGGTTTTTTTGTTTCTATTTGGGGTATACAGGATACGTTAATCCATTCAACATAAGCCAACATCGCGAAATAGTATTTGTAACTGAATACGCCTGGAAAAATCTTCTGCTGCCCGAGAATGATTCGATGCGTGACTGCGATGCGTGACGAATACTAAGTGTCAGCGGCCCCTTATTTCTTGCATGATATGATACATCAAGATTGCATGCTCGGTCTTTCTGTCTCTGCTTTCCTTGTGAAGGCGCCACTTTGATCTCAGCATGCTCCTGAGCGATGCATGGCCACCAATGATTATACGCTCGATATATCAAAAATGAAATGATGGTTTATGCGAGCTAGGTAGTACTCAATGTATCAGGCAATACTTACATTATTTTCTTTAGTAGAATTTCCCTATTGAATTGGTACATTTTTCCTGGGACATTCAGAGTGATGAAATTTCAAAGAGAGCAATATGTTTGACCACAGGTTACATCGTATGATCGTAGAATTAATACAAATAATTGTTATGTACAACCTTCATTCTCGTTCTTATCGTTGTTCTCTCTGTCATGATTTTCCTCATATCTTCTCACTCCATCCACCAAAATTCTAGGCCCATCAATCGACCCAGTTTACAAAGAAGAAACGATTGATAGGCCTAGTATTTTGGTGGATGGAGTGAGAAGAAAGAGGAACAGCATGACAGAGGCGACGAAGATAAGAAAGAGAACGAAGGTTATAGATAACAATTATTTGTATTAATTCTACAATCAAACGATGTAACCTGTGGCGTGACTCCTCTGAAACGCTCTCTTTTCCTCTATAGATAATTCTTTGACTGTGCTTTCTATTTCAGCCCACATTTGAGCATCGTATCGACTCATATTACAATTATTGTCGTCTCTTCAATTACATTTTGAGTGAGTACATATTTATATTTCGATAGTGGACAATACTTGGGCATTGGACTAGCACGCTTTATTTTAAAACAATGAGATCAGTTTGTTTAACGCTTTAGATAAAATCGGCATTTACAGCAAGAGCTACGCCATGCAAAGGTCAGCAACTTTCAGATCGAGCTACATACTTGTTCCTGTTACATTTGTCTGCATTTCATTCCTGTCATTCTCCCCATGCAGGGTTTCCACTGGTGCAAAATGCCTTACTATAAGACGTAGGTTTAAAAAATTACAGGGATCCTGAGAAAGCTTTTATTACGTCGAGAGAAGATTTTTCCTTGTAACTAACTAATGTTTACCTCTAAATGTGTTTTATTGCAGACGAGTCAGAACCTGTGCCTCTTGCTCTCCCTAACCAATGGCTTTGGGATATCATCGATGAATTCATTTATCAAGTGAGTGTGCTAGAATTAAGCCTCTTTAACCCCCCCTACCCATTCATCCTCCTTCTAAGGATGTTCGTTCCTCATAAAAAAAGACAATTCAGTATAAATGTGATTAGGCGGAGCACAAGTGAAGGAAAAGAACAATTATGAAAAAGAAAGAAAGTAAGACAAAATATTGCTTCTTTTCCTTGCGATTAGTCTTGTTTTCTCGTTGAAAACTCATCAAGGTAGTGTGTTGCATATTTACTAGAAGTTATCATGATAGGCCTGACAGATTATTTCTGTATTACGACCGAAGACCTATGAGGCCAAACGTACACGTAAGTCTCCTGTAACATGTGTCAAAGACCTAGCAACATGATATAATGTTCCAATTGTTTCTGCAAGATACATGAGCTTGCTTGCCCAAAGAAGATAACTGCTGCGCTTGAGCTCAGGACGTTTTTGCAGTGATGAAATTAACAATAACAGTATGTAAAGTTCATACTAAGACTGCGTTCACACGATACCGGTACAATTTTAAAGCGGTGAAAAATGTGACGGATAGCCCTCCCGTTCACACGAAAACGGCACATTTTTTGCTGGCACATTTTGAAAACGGTAGATGTTTAAAACGGAACGCTAACCGGCACATTTTGAAAACGGCATCTTGTGAACACTCGAAAACGATGAAAACGGAACGTTTTTCGACGCTTTCAAAACGAGGCTGATCGATTCTTAAGGAGTAGGCACATTTCTTTTGTGTCAAATTCTTGGGGAGATTGCAACAAGTTTGTTACCGTCAAATTTCCTACCGTTTTCTGTGCCAGTATCGTGTGAACGCTAGCTAAAACTTTGCTACCGTCACATTTTTCTCCGCTTTCAAAATGTGCCGGCATCGTGTGAACTTAGTCTAGACGGTTTTCAGTGTTGTTGTGTCAGCAATTCTCTACAAAAGTTGGCCAATGTTTCTTTTAGACTATGTAGCGTTTAGAGAAATCCAATAATTATTCCCATTTCAAATGAAACTCGTCATAAAGAACTGTAATTGAATTGGTCGAAGAAGTTTATTATCTTATTATTTACTTCCATTACACATATAAGCCCGTGTAACCTTTGCCATTTCTTTTCTCTTCTAGTTCCAGTCCTTCAGTTATTATCAGTGTAAATTGACGAAGATGCCTGAGGAAGATATAAAAGTCTTGAAGGAGAGTCAGAATAAAGTGAGTATTCAATCCGTAAAAGAACCTGTATCGAAAATCCCTATCCAAAATCTGTAATTGAGAAATTTTGTTGTGTACATTCTGAGCACTTAGAAATTCTCTGTTAAACTTTATGTCGATTTCGGCCATAATACAAACTAACACTCCTGCTATTACGTCTTCAAAGTCATTTTCATTTTGTCAACTATTTTTAATCTAATTCAAAAAGAAACAGCAACACTGATGTATCTTTGAATGGGCTTGCACTTGCTTTCTGAACCCACAAGATGTTCAGAAAGCAACGATCGTGTGCTGCGTCCAACTGATACCGATCTAAAATTACCACTTTTAAAAACAAGCGCTGGTCAAAAGTCGTACTCGTATCGAGGGGCCAGCCTCTGGAGCAGCTTGAGCAGGGAAAATAAAATGGCATCCCCCCCCTCAGTGCCTTCAAACGGCTATCAAAATATAATATCAACATACTGCATTAGAGGTAATTTTTCTTTTCGTCTCGTTTTCTTTTCTTTCTTTAACCAGAAAGATTGTCATTAAGTTGTATCACCTTTAATTTGTTATACATTATAATTATTATAATGTATAACAAATATCATAACACGTCAGTTTAAAAACCGTATGTATACTGAACTTTTTCGACGTGTCTAAATATTATAAAATTAAAATTAGTGAAAAATTAATGGACACACAACAAAAGGTATATTCACAGCAATTGACTTGAAGTGGGAACTGNAGCAGGGAAAATAAAATGGCATCCCCCCCCCCTCAGTGCCTTTAAACAGCTATCAAAATATAATATCAACATACTGCATTAGAGGTAATTTTTTCTTTTCGTATCGTTTTCTTTTCTTTCTTTAACCAGAAGGATTGTTATTAAGTTGTTTCACCTTTAATTTGTTATACATTATATCATAACACGTCAGTTTAAAAACCGTATGTATTCTGAACTTTTTCGACGTGTCTAAGTATTATAAAATTAAAATTAAATGAAAAATTAATGGACACACAACAAAAGGTATATTCACAGCAATTGACTTGAAGTGGGAACTGAGCTAGGGAATTCGTTGTTGCTTTTGCTTGTAAATTCGGTGATGTGGAAATCAGCCTTTAGTGTTGAATTATACAGACTGTTATGTGCAATTCAATTATTCCTAGATATGGAATGTCCACAGCGTCTTGAATGTGTTGTACTCATTGGTCGAGATGTCCAGAATTAACGAACAACTTGAGGTATATGCAGCTGATGGTGACCCAGACACGGTCGCAGGGGATTATGGGAAACTACCACTGTACAAAATGTTTGGCTACTTCAGTTTGATTGGTCTCTTGAGATTGCACTCACTTCTTGGCGATTATTATCAAGCAATTAAAGTTCTTGGAAATGTTGATCTGAACAAAAAGGTGAGATTTTCACAGTAGGTCCAACTTACAGTAAGTCCCCGCATATAAGAAACGGACATATAAGAAACTGCTGCCTGCTATCATAGGGAATATTTTCTCCTTTATAAACAACTAGACAGCCTCATGTTTTTTCAATTTCTTATGAATTGTGACAAAAATGAAAATAATTGCAGTTTTAAAATGTCCTTCGTAAGATTGAGATATCCTAAATTATGTTGAATTTACCATATGAAGCATCCCATATGAAACAACAGTTAGATATTGGACACATAAAAAATCTGCCAGCCTCTTTAAATATATTTTCTTGCATATAAGAAACTACACAGCCTGATTTACCATTTTGAGTTTCTTGTGTGCGGGGACTTACTGTATTTGCATATATTTTGCTACGATTGTGGTAGTTTTGCTTCTCGCCTAAAGTAATGTGCTCTAGAATTACAACTCATGATCTAATCTAGGTAATCCAACGCATGTTTTCCCTTTATTTTCATTTGTTCCTCGTTCTGTGTTATTCTGTACACTTGAGTAATGTCTAGATAGTGGCATGGCTTCATAAAATTGTGCTGTGGCAAAGGGACGAGAGATGTAGACAACATGAATTTGAAAAAAACTTCCAAGAAACTCTCAAGAAACTTTAATTACTCAAATAATGAGAATTTTAAAAGAAGATTTTAGCACTGGGTCAAATTCAGCTGTATTTTATTTAAATTTTTTATTATCTTCACACATGCAAAATCATCTTAAACAAAATAACTGACAAATAAAGAAAAAAACAAAATTTAATCCTGTATTTTGAAATTATANTTGCAGTGTATAGTGAAGCAAAGGGCTCTTGTCGTAAGTCTACCCCATCTATTAGATACCCAGAGCATTCAACCTAAATCTTTCATTTCTTGCAGACTCTCTATTCCCGTGTGCCAGCATGCCAAGTGACGACTTACTACTATGTTGGATTTGCATACATGATGATGCGACGATACCAGGATGCGATTCGCAGCTTCACCAATGTTTTATTGTACATTCAAAGAGCAAAGCAAATGATGTCACAGTCTAAATCATATCAATTCGACCAGGTAAATTCTTTTCAAAATGGCGGGGTTTTTGTTTTTATTGAAAGAATTCATGGAACACTTTGAAAAATTAAAATCATCATAAATTCTAAATCAATAGAAGAAAAATGATGCAATCTTCAAGAAAACCATAGTTTACGAAGGTCTACAATATGGTGTTAAGCAGAAATCTGTCGCTCTTCTGGTTTAGGATTTAGAAATTTGATGACTTCACAGCCTCAAATATTATAAATGCTGCTATTTCGAAAATAATGAAGATATCAAAAATTTCCACGACAGATTTACAGCGAAGTACCCTAAGTTCCTTTCAAGCCATTCAGCTCAAAGAAAAAATGTTATAGAATTTTACACCCACCTTTTTAAAGATTTGAGCCCTATGTTGTCCTTGTTAGAATAATTTCACGGTGATACAAAGCTCTAGTTTTTTTACCCAAAAAATCTTCAGGGTTTCATTTCATTTTTTTTAATTCTTTATACAGGGTAAAAACATCAATATATATAAATACTGCTTTACAGCTTGCCCTGTTAAACTAAACAAAAAGAAAACCTAAACTAACTAGTTACAATGTTTCATACATAAAGTAAACAAACGTAAAGTCGAAATATTATCGTGGATCACGTAAAAGCTTTCTTAAAAACAGAGAAGCTACTTGTAGTTTTGGCCTCAGGTCCTAATTTATTTCGTAGTTTGGCTCCCCTGAAAGAAAAGCTCTTTCGACCAAGGGTTGTTTTCAACAGCGGAAGGCTCAAATCCAATTTGGAATTGCGCAATTCCCTGACGCATGTACCAGAAACTCTTGTGACTTTGCAGATAATCAGGCACTTCATTGTGCAGTGACTTGTGAACAATTTTTGTTGTTTCAAAGTCTAGCATTTGTTGTAAATCTAGCCAGCCAAGCTGTTTAATAAGAGGCTGCGAGGAAGCGTCATAGGGGCTATTTGTAACTATCCTAGCTGCTCTATTTTGCAACTTTTGTAATTTCTGAAGAGCCGTAATACCACAGTTACCCCAAACAGGGGAACAATATCGAAAGTACGGCTCTAAAAGACTCTTGTACAACAAATGATAGACTTCGAAACAACAAAAATTGTTCACAAGTCACTGCACAATGAAGTGCCTGATTATCTGGAGAGTCTGTTGACAAGAGTCTCTGTGAACCTCTGTGAACCTCTGTCACAAGAGTCTCTGTGGAGGGTAGAAGTTTACCCCCCCCCCCAAAGCGATTTTGGTGGTTAAATCCATTATGAAATAAAAAACTGTTTATCGTCATAAAATAAATATAAGAAGTACCAGGAACATAAAACCTTGAAACTAGACTATATTTTGTGTGCTCAATCCGAATCTGGGGTTGAAAGATTTCGTACGATCAAATCTGGAAAAATTTCCACAATGGCGGCCGTTTGTTGAAGTTGTGTATTTATCACGCATCCGCTTTATTCTCTGATAACAAACACCGAGTAAATATAAAGTTACCTTTTAGACGATTGTAGAAACCGATCTAATTAAACAATCTCCAAGATTTTTTTTGATCTATCGATAAGTGTCTAACTTAGACGTAGACAGTGGTAGAGCCACAGGGGTGTATGGGGGAGGGTAAACCCCCCCCCCACTTTTCTGAAAATATTATTTTATTTAGATTTGTCAGAAAATGACATAAAAAACTATAGAGTAGGGGTATGTCTAAATTCAGTTACTGCCACGATGTGATTTGACCACAAAGAATGATCTCATCTTTCTGAAACCTTCTAAAAAGAGCGTGTCTCTGTATCTACATAGCGCGTTTCCCGATGATCTGAATGGCGTGGCCCTGAAACATATATCAACATGTTTATGTCATAAAGGCGATCGGAATAAGATCCGTTTTGAAGTTTTCTTTTCGCCTCAGTAAAAGTCTGGTCAGTGTTATGCTTGCTAGATAGTCTTTATATAAATTCTTGTGTCATAAGGAAATATTATTCTTTGCAAACTAAGGCAATGGAGCCCTGAACTCATAGCTGTTAAGTGTCTTTGTAGCAGTTAAAATAATGAAAGCTTTTAAACCGATATTCCATATCCATGTCTGATATTCCAATTGCTTTTCAACACGTAAATGTTTACATCAATACCTAAACTTGATCCCCGTCTGTAAATGAGACTTGTCGATTCCAGATGGACATGAAACCAAAGAAAACGTTTTACAAAGATGAGAAATTGTAAAGAAGATTTTTTGTGCTGAAACATAACCTACAGCAACTTGCGAAGCAGTGATCGTTTTTTTTTTTTACTTTTAAATATGATAAATGTACTTTAAACAGGGTAGAATTAAGCCAAGGAAACCAAGGAAACTTGCAAAAAGGGTCAAGCGATTTTGTTAGAGTTTAGATTAGTTCATGGCTTTCTAATGATTATTGTAAGGCCTAAAATTTATATTATTCTTTTTCGTTTTAGATGATGAAAAAGAACGACAAGATGTATAATCTCCTGCTCATCTGTTTGGTGTTATGTCCACAGGTAATGCAGTGATGAATGGTTAACCAACTGTGATTGATTGGTTGATACTTCAGTCACTAATCGTTGATTCGTTAATGACGAATAGATTATTAGCCGATCAGCTATCATTGAATTATCAATGTATCCCATGTATGGACTATTCGTTTGTAAACTAGGTGTCAAAAGATATCAAGTGTTGTTTTTATAGAGACACGTCAATACTTTGATTACTTGTCTCAAATCAGAAGACCTCAAGTCTGTTTCAAAATCTGGGGACCTAATTGTTAATTTTTGTCGCAGAAAAATTGTTTCTATTCAGTTCATTTGAAAAGAACCTAAATTCGCGAAGTAAAGCATCAAATATATGCCTGGCGGAAGGTATTCGCCCCTAGGCAACTGTTTATTCAAATTTCATGGTAGCCTTGTGCGAGACATCGTATCTATTTTTCGAGAACATTATTTTCCAAGTGTCAAGAATTTTGAAACATGGTTTAAGTCACGGTGCAACTGAATTCCTTGCTCAGCCAACAACCCCCTGCAGGCTGCTTTAAAACCTAAAAAATTTTACCATTTAGGAACAATTTTTTTATAAATTATAGAAAATTTCAATCATGTTTGTATTTTTGTATGTGTGTTAGGNCGATACCAGGATGCGATTCGCAGCTTCACCAATGTTTTATTGTACATTCAAAGAGCAAAGCAAATGATGTCACAGTCTAAATCATATCAATTCGACCAGGTAAATTCTTTTCAAAATGGCGGGGTTTTTGTTTTATTGAAAGAATTCATGGAACATTTTGAAAAAATTAAAATCATCATAAATTCTAAATCAATAGAAGAAAAATGATGCAATCTTCAAGAAAACCATAGTTTACGAAGGTCTACAATATGGTGTTAAGCAGAAATCTGTCGCTCTTCTGGTTTAGGATTTAGAAATTTGATGACTTCACAGCCTCAAATATTATAAATGCTGCTATTTCGAAAATAATGAAGATATCAAAAATTTCCACGACAGATTTACAGCGAAGTACCCTAAGTTCCTTTCAAGCCATTCAGCTCAAAGAAAAAAATGTTATAGAATTTTACACCCACCTTTTTAAAGATTTGAGCCCTATGTTGTCCTTGTTAGAATAATTTCACGGTGATACAAAGCTCTAGTTTTTTTACCCAAAAAATCTTCAGGGTTTCATTTCATTTTTTTTAATTCTTTATACAGGGTAAAAACATCAATATATATAAATACTGCTTTACAGCTTGCCCTGTTAAACTAAACAAAAAGAAAAACTAGTTACAATGTTTCATACATAAAGTAAACAAACGTAAAGTCGAAATATTATCGTGGATCACGTAAAAGCTTTCTTAAAAGCAGAGAAGCTACTTGTAGTTTTGGCCTCAGATCCTAATTTATTCCATAGTTTGGCTCCCCTGAAAGAAAAACTCTTTCGACCAAGGGATGTTTTCAACAGCGGAAGGCTCAAATCCAATTTGGAATTGCGCAATTCCCTGACGCATGTACCAGAAACTCTTGTGACTTTGCAGATAATCAGGCACTTCATTGTGCAGTGACTTGTGAACAATTTTTGTTGTTTCAAAGTCTATCATTTGTTGTAAATCTAGCCAGCCAAGCTGTTTAATAAGAGGCTGCGAGGAAGCGTCATAGGGGCTATTTGTAACTATCCTAGCTGCTCTATTTTGCAACTTTTGTAATTTCTGAAGAGCCGTAATACCACAGTTACCCCAAACAGGGGAACAATATCGAAAGTACGGCTCTAAAAGACTCTTGTACAACAAATGATAGACTTTGAAACAACAAAAATTGTTCACAAGTCACTGCGCAATGAAGTGCCTGATTATCTGCAAAGTCTGTTGACAAGAGTCTCTGTGAACCTCTGTGAACCTCTGTCACAAGAGTCTCTGTGAAGGGTAGAAGTTAACCCCCCCCCTCTCCGAGCGATTTTGGTGGTTAAATCCATTATGAAATAAAAAACTGTCTATCGTCATAAAATAAATATAAGAAGTACCAGGAACATAAAACCTTGAAGCTAGACTATATTTTGTGTACTCAATCCGAATCTGGAGTTGAAAAATTTCGTACGATCAAATCTGGAAAAATTTCCACAATGGCAGCCGTTTGTTGAAGTTGTGTATTTATCACGCATCCGCTTTATTCTCTGATAACAAACACCGAGTAAATATAAAGTTACCTTTTAGACGATTGTAGAAACCGATCTAATTAACAAATCTCAAAGATTTTTTTTTTTAATCTATCGATAAGTGTCTAACTTAGACGTAGACAGTGGTGGAGCCACATGGGTGTATGGGGGAGGGTAAACCCCCCCCCCCCCCCACTTTTCTGAAAATATTATTTTATTTAGATTTGTCCGAAAATGACATAAAAAACTATAGAGTAAGGGTATGTCTAAATTCAGTTACTGCCACGATGTGATTTGACCACAAAGAATGATCTCATCTTTCTGAAACCTTCTAAAAAGAGCGTGTCTCTGTATCTACATAGCGCGTTTCCCGATGATCTGAATGGCGTGGCCCTGAAACATATATCAACATGTTTATGTCATAAAGGCGATCGGAATAAGATCCGTTTTGAAGTTTTCTTTTCGCCTCAGTAAACGTCTGGTCAGTGTTATGCTTGCAAGATAGTCTTTAAATAAATTCTTGTGTCATAAGGAAATATTATTCTTTGCAAACTAAGGCAATGGAGCCCTGAACTCATAGCTGTTAAGTGTCTTTCTGGCAGTTAAAATAATGAAAGCTTTTAAACCGATATTCCATATCCATGTCTGATATTCCAATCACTTTTCAACACGTAAATGTTTACATCAATACCTGAACTTGATCCCCATCTGTAAATGAGACTTGTCGATTCCAGATGGACATGAAACCAAAGAAAACGTTTTAAGACCCTAATTTACAAAGATGAGAAATTGTAAAGAAGATTTTTTGTGCTGAAACATAACCTACAGCAACTTGCGAAGCAGCGATCGTTTTTTTTTTTACTTTTAAATATGATAAATGCACTTTAAACAGGGTGGAATTAAGCCAAAGAAACCAAGGAAACTTGCAGAAAGGGTCAAGCGATTTTGTTAGAGTTTAGATTAGTTCATGGCTTTCTAATGATTATTGTAAGGCCTAAAATTTATATTATTCTTTTTCGTTTTAGATGATGAAAAAGAACGACAAGATGTATAATCTCCTGCTCATCTGTTTGGTGTTATGTCCACAGGTAATGCAGCGATGAATGGTTAGCTAACTGTGATTGATTGGTTGATACTTCAGTCACTAATCGTTGATTCGTCAATGACGAATAGATTATTAGCCGATCAGCTATCATTGAATTATCAATGTATCCCATGTATGGACTATTCGTTTGTAAACTACAATCGTGGCCAAAAGGTTACTGGACAGCCGTCAAGGAAGGCCTAAATGCGACCTCTTTACAGTTCTAGCCCTCTCTTGGTTTCAAAACCCCTCCCCTCGATGTCAATGTTGTATTTTATCTTGAAGAAAATGTTGTGGAACTTCTTTGCTGTCTGTCTCACCCAACAACATTGACTTGGGGGGAAGGGGGGGACTTTATCTTCGAAAAACCTAGATTTTGACCTATCGTCCAAAAACTTTTGGCCACGATTGTCTCTAGGACTGGATATCGAAGCTGTGTTAGTAATTNTTTTAAAGATTTGGAGGCTATGCTGTAGTTCCATGCATTATGTGTGGTATCGTCGTGTATTGTTTCAATGTTTATACTAAATTAGGAGAATTTATATAAATTAAAATGCAATAATTTAATAATTTAATGCATACTTTGTTTTTACGATGTTCGTTGTTTTACTTTTACAGAGATAAACAATGCTTCGAGGACTGTTTTGCATTCAGTTGTCCCAAGTTTGTCTCACCTGTGCCACCAAATTATGATGCTCCACCTGCCAATACTAACTTGGTATGAACATTTCTATTTTGTTTTGTCTCATGGGACCTGTTTTTGGTTTGAAACTAGAATCAGCCCCAATAGTATTTTTTAAAACTTTCATTTTCATAATGGGTTTCCTATTTTTGAAGCACAGATTATACGGTTACTTCAAAGATCCTTGCTGATAAATTACTAGACAAGAACAAAATTTGTTACACAACTCCACCCAAAGCTTAAATTTGTTGGAAAGTCTCATGTGGTACAGAACATTGAAATTGGTTGAAAACGGAACGATCGGTTTAATATTTTGGTCTGGCACTGGTCACAGCAAGTCATCAGATAAGGACCGAAAGGGAAGAAATGAGAATAAATACAGTGCTCTAATGTGAAATTAGCCAATCAGAGAGTCCACCGACATTTTTCTTTGGTCAATAAAAAAGGGGCAAGGGGTAAACAACTCCTTTTGAAAGCATCGAATGGGTTTCTTAGTCTTCGTGTGCCATCTGAAAATCCCTGGAATGGAATTGGAAACAGGCTCTAGCTCTACAAAGGATGTGGAAGGATTTGTCAACAACATGTCTGCTATTATACAAGTCCCACTTTCTTGAATAAAAATGTCTTTGATTTTCAAGGGACCTGTTAAAAAAGTAAGAAAAATAGAAATTCAGTACTGTACATTGTGAATTTAGATGCTGCACATTAGCGCCTGTCTTTTTGAGTGGCCATTCAGTCACTCTTTCGTATCTCACTTCAGGTTCCTTTCAACTTGCAACTGAAGATGTTCAAGACTGAGGTCGAGCAACAAATTGATATTCCAGTCGTAAGAAGGTAATTCATTATCATTTTTGTTTGAAAGCATGTTTGAAACATCCAGAGCTGCCTTCACATATTTATTAAAACCACCAACCTTCCTAATCTACTTTCTTTGTGGAATGTTTCCTCCAAGTTACCTTGGCCAAGCAAGATAGTGCAGGAACAGAAAAAAGTATGACCTTCTGTTTGCCATTTCTTGCTGCTTATTCTTGCGTAAGTGTTTTATGGCAAATCACCACTGAACAGAAAACCTCAAGGCATCCTAAATTTTGCAAGGCGACTTTTTCCTCCTTCAATAATACTAGAAAACATTCTACTTTTTCGGCAAAATTTAGTGCACCACAACTTCTTTAGTCTTTAGTTTCACGAAGTGGAAAGTTCCTCTTGAAAAATGTCTATTATTTGGGAGAGCGATTTTGCTTTAAAGTTTAATTGGTTTCAACATTAAAGCCTATTTCCACTAAGTGGAAAATTCCGTGCGTAGTGACATCTTCTAGCAATGCCATCTGATTGTTTTGCGGAAAAATCATGTTGCTTTACAGCAGAAACCCAGTCATCTTTTAAGCTGAATCACTATTGCAAACAATGTTTTGCGAGAAGAAGTTTCCCCTAACTCTAGGCCAGGGCACGAAAACCCACCTGACCATACGACTGGGCGGTCGCAGGAAATTTTCGATTCATAATGTCCAGCAGGAAATTTTTCAAAATAGATTCTGGAAAAATTTGCACGCGCAGAATTTTCCACTGAATGGATATTATGCTCCCGACGTTTTCCATTAAGTGGAGATTCAAAGTGATAATCNTCCGTGCGTAGTGACATCTTCTAGCAATGCCATCTGATTGGTTGGCGGAAAAATCATGTTGCTTTACAGCAGAAACCCAGTCATCTTTTAAGCTGAATCACTATTGCAAACAATGTTTTGCGAGAAGAAGTTTCCCCTAACTCTAGGCCAGGGCACGAAAACCCACCTGACCATACGACTGGGCGGTCGCAGGAAATTTTCGATTCATAATGTCCAGCAGGAAATTTTTCAAAATAGATTCTGGAAAAATTTGCACGCGCAGAATTTTCCACTGAATGGATATTATGCTCCCGACGTTTTCCATTAAGTGGAGATTCAAAGTGATAATCAGACCCTTGTAACATTACCATTGTCGTTATGTTAAAATTGTAATCAACCTTTTAGATAGAATTTAAAAATATTTTAAATAATTATTCCTATTTGGTCTTTTAGTTTTCTGAAACTGTACACCACGATGCCAATATCTAAACTAGCTGCCTTCCTGGAAGTTGTGAGTATCTAAAATTGCAGATGTTATTTTTATATACCAAGAAAAGTATGTTAATGTTTTTTTTGCATCAAACTTTACTGGTGTATTCATCTGGTCCACACGATGAAGTTTTTTAGGGTTGTTTCTCTCGCAGCCTAATAAACGAAAGTATGACCAAATCCACAGGCAGAAGTTCCATCCTAAACACCACCACATCAGTTACCTTCATTTTATCAAAGCCCGTTCCATTAGCCAAAACCAGCTTTGGTACTAAAGTCTTTTGACTCTATCCAATTTTCTGAGATCCAACACCTTAGTAGACTATTACTAAATGTCTTAATGTTACCCATCTTGATGTAAATCCTTAGAAAAACGCACTCATTTGACCACGCAGAACTCTTAAACTTCTCAACGGAAGAAACCCCACTTCATTGACCAAAGTTCCTTAATTTTTGCCAAAATCAAACCATACTTTCAAAGCTCTTGTAAATGATGCCTAGTTTGCAGTATTTTGCAATAGCATGGCGGTTTATGGCAAAGATAGGCTAATTGTATTAAATTTATTTTGGTACTACCGGGTGTCTCAAAAAAAGACGCAACCTAATTTTAAACGCAATATTTTTCAAAAAATGTTGATATTTGAATTAATTGAACGTATATCATCTGAAAGCAGAATATATCTTCTTTCCAATAATATACTGTTTGTATACTTTAATAGATTCAATTACCGTTGATAGACGTTTTAGTACGTATAGCCTATTTCATATGCAAGAAAATGCTGGGACATGCACGGAAGCAAAATTCAAACATTGTGAGAGGTGATTTTATCATTTTTGATAAATGCATCTCATGGGACTAAATTTGTACATTTTTCCTAAATGCACCGCCTCAAATGCTTCTAGGCCTGAAGTGTTTTGAAAAGACCTTGCCACCCTTTTTGGTAAAATGAGTCTTGGTTTTGCTCTTACAGCATGCTGCATCTGAAATAGGCCATACTTACTAAAATGCCAATTAACTGATGAATAATGCCATCAACGTATGCAAAGTGCATGTCATTGGAAAGAATATAGACTGTGCTTTCAGATGGTATGCATTGCATCAAGTAAAATCTGTTATTTTTTTTTTATTTTCAGTTTGAGTTGGGTAGCGTTTTTTGGGATACCCTGTATGATGATCGCATTCTCCCTTTTGTCTAGGACGAAGAGACTCTCCGCACAAAGCTGCTATGCTACAAGGTATTATCACATTCTTTGCCATCTATTGTAGTAAATATGACAATACCCCTCATCTTTTGGAACTTGGATATTTCTTTGAACATTTTTAGGGCAATGTCATCATATTGGGCCCAAAAATTAATTTTTCATGAGAATGGGTCTCACAAAGATTCCACCCTAAAAAAATTCCGTTATATCTATGTTGAATCCTTTTTGACCCACTTGGTGTATTGTGCATTTTTGTAACTTTATCAAGTTTTATCTTTATTCCTAAACGTGCTTTTCTATTGTGCACATTACTTTAGCATAAGCAGAGGAACATGGTTTGGACAAAAGGCACAGACGCTCTTGAGGGTGAATTTCAATCTTCATCAGAAGTTGACTTCTACTTAAATCAGGTATTTAGAAATTATTCGTGTACAAGACTTTACAATTTCTTTAAAAAATGAAACCATACCGAGTGAGTCAACGGAATCTTGCACCTTTAAAAAATCATCAAAATTTGATCACAGTAGAAACACGCATAAAAGAACCTGTAAGTTTCTGTAGCATGGTGAAATTGTTCTTATATATTTATATAATAGTTCTTAACATATAAGGTACTTAATTGGCCAAAAATCAGCCTGGATGTTCTTAATCCGCAATTTCATTTATGCGGGTTTTTACTGTATATTACCGATCTTGAAAATTTCTTCATATGCATTTGTGTCGAGGACCAAACTCATTTTAGAAATATTGCAAAGTCTTGAAATGGCTTTGATTTTGTGAGAATTTATGCTTTTTGAAGCTACCTGGCTTTGACCTATACCCCGAAATAACAAGGCATGGTTATCAAAGTGAATCTTAATGCCTGACNAACGTAATCAAATTTGTGTGATCTTCCAAGAGGTGCAGGTTTTTTTACTCAGCTGGTAATACACGGAAACTGAATTGCAAACCAAATTGTCTGATCTAAGCTGATATGTTAGCTGTACAGGTATTATTAAACCTATAATAACTGTTTCCGAGGGCAATACCAGAAAATACTAACCCGAAGCCGTCAGTTCAAGACCGAGCTTGCGAGGTTTTGCACAGAGGCTGAGGGTTAATATTTTCGGTATTGCCCGAAGGAAACAGTTATTATATAGTTTATTACCCTATGGTCAGGGCTGGGTGAAGGCCTTTCGTTTTTTAAAAAGTAAAACGATAATTTTAAAAAGCAAGATGAGCGAAGGCCTAGCATGAAGCCATTGCAGACGAAGCCATTTGATGCTGTTCGAACTGTTTTTCGTGTTCGAACACTGATTTATGGTTGGATGCTGAGTTGTTACGTCATGAGCGGCCATTACCGGATAATAATGCCCTATCATTACGTCACATTTGAACGTTTTCAGCCAATCAGATTGTATAACAGAGTTGCTGCCCTGATCATAGGGTAATGACAGTTTATAAGAATCTGAAAAATGGTTTGAGAGCTACAGCATTTCAAACATCTATACATTTTTTCGACTCACCCCGTACACTTTTCAAAGTCTGTCAGATTATAAATAAAATGTACTTTTTGCAGCCCAGCATTTACTGGAGATCACCATCCCATAATAAAGTTTCCCTAGCGCTAAAAATGACTTTCACAACACAAGTAACATTTTCTAGCATTTAAACTAAAAAGGGAAAAACAGAATCGTTTAAGTAAATAGTTGTGCTCGGTGTGCCAAAATATGCACCCAAGAAGAAGAATAATCTACAGAAGAAAAATACAGGCCGGAATGAAGTTCTTAACTTCTGTTGGCCTAAATATTCAGGTAAGTTTGAAAATCAATCTTAAAAACCCGGTGCTAGAAGAAACAATTTTGCTGCATCCTAAGTTTGCCTTTTAAACTTTAACAGTTTGGAAACCCAAATATATGCAGAATTACCTCAACATTTTCCTTGCGTTTAACTCTGCGAAATCAAAAAGTTGATTATAGTGTTAGGCCTACGTCATGTTTAGTTTTGCTTAAGTGTATGACCATAAAATCTTTGTTTCTTCCTTAGGACATGATTCATATAGCGGATACAAAAGTTGCAAGACGATACGGCGATTTCTTCATCAGGCACATTGGAAAAATCGAAGATGTAAGCTTTCTTCTTTTACAATTGTTTGTGTCACACAATATCAACGGAAACTTTCTTCGCAACAAACTTTCAGCCAAAATCCTTCCGAAAACTTTTTAATCCGAAATATGATGCTAGAAGATTTTTGAATTGCTCCTTTTCTTTGTTCGATCAAAACCGGCACACCAGAAGATTCAAAACGGTTGAGAAAAAGCTGTTAACTAGACCCAAACACTTATATTTGAATAAACGATTTATAAAAGTAAACATAGAGAAGTTGGTCTATCTTTTACATATATAGCGGTGATAGAACTGAACTCTTTTTAACGGTTGTATGGCATTTTAATTTTTTGCTCCGAAAAATAAGCAAGTCCGATAAAGTGAATTTTAGAACTACTTGTCAAAGTAATCTTCTCTTAAAAAAGACAGTGCGCATACTCCAGGAGTGCTTCAAAGTTGCAAAAATAGTAATCAAAGTTGGCAACAAATCAAAGAGAATTTCATAATCAAAATTATACGCTATCGGTGGAAAACATATTTGTGGAAATGTTTACTCTCAGAGTACCCTGAAGGCGCATTAAAAACGTTTTGAGCGAAAAGCGAACAAATTTCGAGTGAGTTGGTACATTAGCATGCGCATATCCGACGAAGGATTTCTCTAGCGACTATCAACTATCTATGTCTGCGATCGCAATCACGAAAATGTAATCAATAGATTAGAAAGCGAAACCCTGATCCTTTCAGAGTGGTTTCAGAGTAACTACATGAAGCTAAATGGTGATAAATGCCACTTGATGATTTTCGGTGAAAAAAGCAATGATTTGTCGATAAAAATCGAAAATACAACCATCCTAGAGAGCACAGAGGAAAAACTACTAGGCGTCACTTTGGACAAACAACTTTCTTTCAAGACACACGTACGATCGTTATGCAAGAAAGCAAGCCAAAAGCTTCACGCTCTTTCACGTATTTCCTACTTACTTGACACTGAAAAACTCAAGCATATCATGCGTTCTTTTATTCTATCCCAGTTCAGCTACTGCCCCTTAGTGTGGATGTTATGTGACAGACATCTTGATAGCAAGATCAATCACATTCACAAAAAGGCACTGAGCATCGCATACAAAGATAGTGTTTCTGATTTTGATGCACTTTTGACCAGAGATAATTCTGTGTCTGTCCATAAGCGGAATCTGCAGTTGCTGATGACAGAGATTTACAAAACTAAGTCAAATATCACCCCAAGCTTTATGACTGAGATTTTCATTGAGAAGAATCCCCCTTATCATCTAAGAAGCAAAAGTCTTTTACAAATGCCCAAGGCCCGGACAGTTCGGTTTGGGGTAGAGAGTATTGCCTTCTTGGGATGCAAACTGTGGCATGGAATCTCAAATGACATTAAACAGTCACTGAATATTTCCATCTTTAAAAAACGTATAAAGGAGTGGAAGGGCGATGAATGCAACTGCCGATTATGCAAGACATTCGTAGCACAGGTTGGGTTCTTGAATTGATACTATTTTATTCACTTTCAAAACTCACATGTAAATAAGTATAGAGATCGTTTTTATCGTTAGGTTTGTTAGATTTATTTTACTTTCGTTTTGTTTCAGTAGGCTTCAATTAGCAGTAATTTTGCTAGTATTTTAAACGCCTACTATAAAGAAATTAATAATAATAATAATAATAATAGCGAAAAAGGCGGTTCTCTAAAAGTTTAATTTCTTTCAACTTTTATTTTAATTCACGCAGAATTTTTTTCGCTCAAGTGATAATGCGCCTTTAGTAACTTGCTTGTATCTATTGTTCTCGTAGTATTTATTCTAAGAATTTTCATGGCAAAACCCACACATCTGTGCGGCACATATCCCCAAAATACATTATGGAACATCTATATTTATCAATCGGCGCAAACTATGACGAAGGAGATCTATTTATGACTATTTTTCTATCCTCTCTCAAAACCATATATTTTTCTGTTTTAGCTCAATCGCAGTGTGCAAGCATTGGGAACAACAAAGGCCTAAATTGACTGAAGACAGTATAAGAGACAGGATATATACCATACCCGATGTAGAGTTATTTATGCAGCTAAACAGAATACAGTTGTATCTCTGCTGTGTATCTATTGGCGCCATTGTGACACAAAGCTTGGTTGAGTAAAGACTCCTTAGAATTGGGATAACTCATTTTCTAAATTTATTTTAAATGCGCACTTAGTGAGATGTCATTTCCAAAACCGCTTGATTCCATCCAAATGCGTTAGCATATCTTCATGGCATCGACAAACTTTCAAATTGGGGCAAAGATATTTTTGTCGCTTCTCTCTGTCGCATTCTGAAGTCTGAAGCTTCGTTTCTATTCTGGAGTGCCCCCCCGGGAGTGAGCCAGGCTTAAATGGGAGCAGCACGAGTTAAACTTTCAAGTGGAATTGGTCATTCAAGTTTTCTTTCTTTCTTTTCGATCCGTTCTGTCAATGATCCAATTATCTTTAAAGATGATAAAATCAATGTTTTCATTACTTGAAGAGTATAAAATGAAACGTTGAAAATCTTACGTTGTCTGAAAGCCAAAATCTGGACATTTTCCTGATGATTCAAGCCTCCAACGATGGTGTGTGTTTCTTTCTGACATTTATGACCAAGTCAGAAGCTTAATTTACACAAAGAAGTTAATCTGGTAATCTTCGTGATTCTTTGCAGTATGCTTCAAAACCAGGCAGCCCTAAAACGAGCCAAATTTCCCAAGCTGTCAACCAATCAAAAATATAAGCTATACCTGAGAAAAATTTTGTGTGATCTACCAGGGGTGTCCCAAAAAAGTTTACTACTGCTTTAAAAATCATTAAAACTCGATTATCAAACCTATGATAAAATTGTCTTTTTGATTTGTTTTTTCAATGACCCTGAAATATTTAAAAATGATCAAAGGTTTGTTTTCAATACCTAAAAGTTAAAAAATTACCCGTTGAAAAACCTTATTTGAGCGTGTGGTACCATCAAAATTAAACGACAATAAATAGCGTAGATGTAAAAAACATTTACATCTACGCTATTTATGGTACTTTAATCATTTATTTATTATATTGGCGTATAATCTTCCCTTGAGCGAAAATTTTCAGATTTTTATTATCCTTGAAGTTTCCAATGACAGTGTGTTTCTTTGTGACGTTTATGACCAAATTAAATGCTTGATATACACAAAGAAACTGATCTAGTTTACACCAGTGCTTTTATTTGCAGTATACTTCAAAACCAGGTAGCCCTAAAAG
The DNA here is from genome assembly GCA_004194415.1 of Aurelia aurita. NCBI lineage: Eukaryota > Metazoa > Cnidaria > Scyphozoa > Semaeostomeae > Ulmaridae > Aurelia > Aurelia aurita. The sequence goes on along the minus strand of REGM01000053.1, from coordinate 250,374 downwards.
GGCAAAATTTGCTAATTTTGAAATCAGTCACAAGATCAAATATATCTGGGAAAGTATTTTGGTCTTTGATCTACTTGCCAACAAAATAAATTTGAAGATCGGCGGTGTAATCACATTTTGGTGATTTTTCAAACAGGAGTACTTTTATTTATTGGGACACCCCGCGTCCCATTAGTCTTCGGTCAGTCATACTCGACACTGTCTTCCGCCCAAAATTATCTGGTTTGTCGTTTTAATGATTTTCATGAGATTGACAAGTAGTTCTTTGGAAAAGATGCCTTTTGCAAGCTCTGTTTTATTATAAGGTCTGCAGGGGTAAAATTGGTAGCTTGGGGTAAAATGGGCAAGGCAAAAATTATGAATAACTGTCGTATAGAGATCTTGAGTCACAAATTTCCTGGAGCTACAGTCGTGGCCAAAAGTTTAAGACCACATTTTAGTCGATAACATTTGTTGACGCAAAGGAGCTGCAATTCTACTGCTCTGACGTCTGAGTTGTCTTTGAGTTGTTTCAGGTCAACCAGGGATCTTTTAAGGATTTCTCACTGGTGGGGAATCCATTGAAAGGGCAACTAAAGATAGCCCAATAGAGCGTTTTACAAAATCAATAAGAAAACATTATTTTATGATTTAACATGCAATAGAATCAATGTCTGTTGCCGTAATAGCATCAGTTTGGAATTCACTCACAATGATGAATGATGAATTTTTTGAGGAAAAAATTATCTAATGCCAAGTGCCAAGTTAACATTAACGCAAACTGTATTCTATCAAACCTGCCTTCAACTTACATTCATGATATTCTGAAAACAGTTTTTGACTGAAAAGGGCACTTCACTGGTGGGGAAAATGGGCATGCCTGGTGGGGACATTAAGGGGCTGGTGGGGGATTTCCCCACCATTTCGTATGTTAAAAGATGCCCTGATTGAGGTCAACTTTCCATGAAGATTCCGAATTTCGATGTTGTTTTTTGAAATTTTGCGCCATTTTGCTATGACATCACAATGAAATCTATAGAATTTATCGGAAATTGTAGTGGTCCTGCCAACAAGAGGGTTGACCGAAAAAATGTGTTACTCACCTGGATTTGACATCAGTCCATGCAGAATTCATTTCTTTGATTTGTTTACAAAATATCCAAACTCCGCGAAAAGGACGGCTTCAGGGAAACAGTCACATGAAGGTTTTCAGTTCACAGCTATGGCCATAAGTTTATGACCATCCTTCTTTGGAAAATGTGAAAAAATCCTGGGCATATAATGTAAAAGCCCGGGGGTAACTTCAGTAGGGAGATGACGGGGGTGTGCCATTTTGACATATGAAATCACACCCTCAAATTTATAAATTTTCTAAAAACCATACCCCAAAATTTACAGGCCATGCAACATGCATACCTAAAATTCAATATAATAGGTCAAAAAATCAAAAAACTTTACCCTAAAAAATCATTTTTGGAAATGATACACCAAAATTTATGATCATACCAAAAAAGATACCCCAAATTTATGGCTATTTATGATGTTACCAAAATGCCTAACCCTAAAATTTATTTTCTGCCTGAAAAAGGCACCCCAAAAAATGGCACATCCCGTACCAATATATATCGAAGTGACCCCCCCCCGGGTGTAGAAGCCTTGGATATTCGATAATTAGAATAATAAAATAAATTCTTAAAAATTAATTGCGAATAACTATGCGATTTGTTGCTTCAGACTATGAGTAAAGTAAAGGAGGTAATCTTTACAAACAATCTGTTTGAAATTATTAAGGGTAACTTACAGCATTGACTAACGACAAATTCTGATATAACAGATATTGAGGATGCATGTCTGACATCTCCACCTTGGATACAATCTCATACCGTCCCAGACTGCTCTCCGACAAGGGGCAACACTGCGTTGGGTCATAGGAAGGGTGTAGTGGTTGCAACTTTGAATGTGAATAGCCTTCTCCTCCATATCGACGAGATTCGTTTGATTGTCAAGGAGCTAGGTATATACGTATCCTTGCTATAAATGAAACTACAGGCTCGTAGCGCCTATTGGGGCCGGTCGGGCCCGGCCCCCCCCAACAATTTCCAAAAGTTGCACTTTTTCTTTCATCTTGTTAAGTAAAATTGACTGAAGAATTCAACTAATACTAAAGTAGTGCCCTTTAAAAGCATTTCCTATCTTAGTTTAGCTGTAGATGGCGTTTGCATCCCTGACGTTCTTGAAATTAACTCGAAAATGGGGGGGACATGAGAAATTGCTTGGGTAGAAGTTGGGTGGGGCAAGAATTTTGCAAATTGTCCGAGTTTCGATCTTAGTGTGGGTAACCAGTGGGTATTACCAGACCCACCCTGAAAGAAAGATTTCCCTTGGGTAATATGTGTCTGGTACCCAGGGTGATATTGGATTGCAAAATGCATTCTAAGCCAAAGTAGAGTGTGTACCCCCAAAATTTTCCTGTAGGTGCAGATTTATAGAAAAATCACTACGAAATTCGTCGAAATTTTTATTTTAGAAATGGAAAAATGGGGTCGGGATATGTTTTCTAAGCCAAAGTAAAGGGCGTGGCCAAAAAATTTTCTGGGGGCTTAGCCCCCAGATCCCCATTTTCGGCGCGAGACGGTGCCCCCTCAATCGCAAAAACGCTCCTACGGGCCTGAACTAAGCTTGATGTAAACATCGCCGATGAACTCGTTGGTATTGATGGCTATTCCACTAAAAGATGTGACCGAAATCGTAACGGTGTTTGTAGCAATCTACATAAAAGATGACCTGTTCGACAAATGCAGTCTTCGGAATGACGTCCCTGTTTCTTCCCTTGAAGCTGTGTGCGTCGAATGCAAACCGGTTCGCTCCGCTCCTTTTATCGTTTTTGCTTGGTATCGACCCCCTGATGAGTCTGTTGATATCTTTCTTCAACTAGAGGAAACTTTACAGTTTCTGGATAACGAAAATAAAGAACTCATACTTGTAGCCAATACAAATTGTGACCTTTTGGCTAATTATTCAAGCGAGGAACCGGAATCTACAAATGGCCTACCTGCACATTCTAAGCGTCTCGTGGAGATCTGTGATCTCTTTGGTTTTCAACAGTTAATTAACAAAGCGACCAGAGTAACTCTAACATCTAAGACTTTGATTGATCATATTGCTACGACAAACAACGACAAACATTGTTGTTTCTGATGTGAAAGAAATTAGTCTTAGTGATCATACTGTGTCAGAAAATTCCGAGGTGCTTCAAAAAAGCAGCACAAAATCATTTCCACTAGACCAATGAAAAATTTTTGTGAGGAGAGTTTTCTGAATGATTTGAAGAGAGCCTTAAAGCCATGGGACCTCAAATCTGAAATTGTTTACCAACTGGATTAAAATCAGCTGAAAACCTAAATAGTTTCAAAAAATGATAAAACAATGGGATGGTCCAACTTGTAAAAAATTTAATGCTTGTCAATATAACAGTCTGTAAATTTGCTTATTATATTTTCGTCTATTTACATTGAAGTTCTACTAAATCATTTATCTATTAATTTATATATCTATTAATCTATTTATTTATTACCACATTCGATTTAGATTAGTTAACTTATGTATATATGTATATATGTATTGTTAGCTAGTGAAAAAATTCGAATTCAAATAAGATGAACAAACATACAAAATGTTATGAAACCATAAGAGTGGGTTTGTCATGCTAAATCATATACAGTAAATCCCCGCGTATAAGAACCTACTTTTTTGAAAGCCAGGCTGAAAATTAGGTTCTGCTAATGTTAATTTCAGGGTATAAAGTAGCCTGTGTTCCAGACCCCTTGAAAAGAAAGGGGTCTGGAACACAGGCTAGGTATAAAGGTTCTTAAAGGTTCTTATTTGAAGGGTCCCTTGTGTAAACCTCTTAAGGGTTATCATCAAGAGATTTTCAGCCCCTTTTATTTGCTTTTGCAATGTTATTAAGGACCTACTGTAATAAGGTGAAGGTGAAGTTGCGTTTTTTAGCGCCAAGCGCTGGGATCGCAGAAGTATAGAAGACCTAATCGAGTCCGCGAGCACTTATCATGACGCTAAAATAGTGGGGCTCTACCTGGGATCGAACCCTGTCCGCCTGTTCTGGCTGCAAAGTCAGATGGTTACACCAATGCGCCACAACACCTTCAATAACTAATTCTAAGCTTCCAAATAGCAGAGGAGGAGGTACAGGTGTTAACAGCCAACTGGGACAAAAAAGAACTTAATAAGGACAATCAAAAAATCAATTTTATTACCCTTGTTACAAGAACATGATTTTCCATCAAACTGAAACAGGTTCTTAATTACGAGGTGCATAATTTAGGAAAAACAGCCTGTAGGTTCTTATTTTTGTAGGTTCTTGTATGCGGGGATTTACCGTAGGCAGGTCATTTCATGGCACTTTCAAGCATAAGTTGCATTTGTTATTCCAATTTCTTCGTTGTCTGATTGCAACGTGGCATATGTTGCTCCTTTTGCCACGTCATTCACTTGTAAGTCCATACTTGTCATTTCAACTTTTTCACCATTACTAGAAAGCAAGGACAGAGATGAAATATTATTACCTTCGAATCAACACCATCTTTAAAAACAGGTCCCAATTGACAGTATCAGGGGGACCAATCAAAGTACGTAAGGGTCAGATCAAGCCCATTTTGATATTTGCACTTTTACAGCTTTAAAGGACAAGTCCGGGGTTGGTATGATTGATGATAAAATAAAAGATTATACTGTTATGAACGGTGCATGGTACTTTTCCCGCCATTTTTCGTCTTGTCTCTGCGAAATTACGTATTCAAATAAGCGGATCAGAGAGCATAGTGACGCCATTAAGTTCAAAGTTCGGTGTCCTCTGACGTCACGTTTAACGTAAGAATGAGGCTGTCATATTATTTTCTTGCCTCTGATTCGTGACTAGCCTCCTTATCGTGCACTCGTGAAAAAAATGGTGACTAATGGCGACGATATTTTTTTTATATATCAACATAAGAACTTAAAATATAACTACTGTTTACAATTAACTGTGCCTCTCATAGCAGGAAAAGACATAAGGTCATCATAAACTAACCATTACAATATATACAAAACAGAACAAAAGGAAACAGGGGGGGGGGAGCTGCTGCATCTTACATTCAAAATTCACTTAAAGCGTTTAGTTGTCTTAATGGACGATATAGTGGCATCCATGATCATTCTGTTGGTGATTACATTCAAGTGTGGACTGCCATATAAGAGGAGATTGCATAAGGCTGTTGTATCCATATCATTGATATCTAGGGCAGAGATATCTGAGAGCTGACCAAAGAGATCTGTGCGCATTAAGTAAAACTGTGGGCAGTGCAGGAGAAAGTGTTCATTGTCCTCTTTTCCAGTACCACAGCTACACATCGGGTTTAGACAGTCAAAGTTATGCCGAAATCTGTGCTCGTCTAGCGCACTAAAATTCAAACAAAGTTTTGTCAAAGATCTAACACTTTCAATGTCATAAATGTTATATGTAGACTTTCCTGATGGTCTTATGACTGCAAGTAGCTTACGTTTGAATTCAGCAACGCTCACAGAATCTTGTATGTCGTCATCAAGCATATTCCATTCAAAAAGAGTATTTTGAAAATACGTATTTAAAAAACGGGCGGTTCGTCCAATATTTTGGTTGTAAACACGCGTTGTTCTGAGTGCGTTGTTCTAAGATTGTGGATAAGTTGACGTTCATCTGGGATTTCAGCAAACAAGTAATTAGGGGATTGTGACTTTTTTTTAAGTTGGAAAAATGACACAACCGTCTATACCTTCTTCTCTGATATAAGTTTTCCCAACCTAATTCTTCGTAGATATTTGGCCCAAATTATTGCAATATTTAACTAATTGATAGCTGTCAGACAAGCCAAAACGTGAAAAAGTTGGTAGTTTGCTTTAGGAGATGGTAGGTTTGTTTTCTAACATTAATTTTACAAATCCCGGATTTGTCCTTTAAAGCACGGAAAATCTCATGAAATTTCTACTGCTGAAAAGAAAATTTATCACGTTTTTTTTTGTTTTAAAGAAAAATTGCTCTGCTACATATGAGTTGTTTATCAGTTTTAGAGAGCATGCTAGCTAGGGTACATAAATTCCAAAACTTCGTGAAATCTCACAAAGAAAACCAGCGAATTCCAATTTGCAGGAGATTTTTTCCGACACAAGATGATGTCGTGCAAATCAAAATTAGTCAGTTTTCTTTCAAAATTTCTGATTAATAACTTGTTTGTAGAAAATAGTTTAAATATTAGTACCAGAACTAAGAAGATGGTTAATACGTACCCATTGCGTCCAGTTGAATTCCCTGTTAATATTGAAATATGAAGTCAATTCAAAAGCAGACGAGAAAGGATAAACTATAAACAAAGTGAGCTTCTAAAAAGGAACTATAAATTAGGCTCAACTTCTGACTTAAATATATAGTATCCCTAAGGCAGTATTTAAATCCATTCTTCTCTATCAATGTATACTTGCACAACGATTGAGTTTTGGGATTGGGACATCTTCTCAGCTTTCTTTGCTTATACCGGGTATAAAAAAAAACAGAGATACCTTGTTTGTTGATACTGATGCTTTGAGAGTTGAAATATTAATCTTCAAAAGACAAATTTGCCTCCACCTCCAAACCAGAGCTTTGGCGTTTTGGCCTAAGCAAATTATTGAAGCACAGTGAATAAGTCAACAAAAGGCTTGAAAACAATTGAAACAGGAGGAGAAAAATTAAAAATTGCACAACAAATACGTTTTAAAAAAGTACAATTTACGTGACACTTATCATCAAGGGAGCTCCGAAGTAAAGTTCACTGATCTTAATATCAACAATTTATTTCACGAAATTTACTTTGGAGTTCCCTTGATGATAAAATATATTTTGTAAAACGCACCTGTTGTGCAGTTTTTCTCCTCTTGTTTGAAATGTTTTCAAGGCTATTGTTGACTTATTCGCAGTGCTTCAAGAATTTGCTTAGGCCAAAACGCCAAAGCTCTGGTTTGGAGTTGGAGGCAAATTTGTCCTTTGAAGATTAATATTTCAACTCTCAAAGCATCAATATCAACAAGCAAGGTACAGTAAAACCCCGCAAACAAGAACATACTTTTCTAAAGAACAGACTGACTATGTTCTTATGAATGTGGTGCTCTTGCTATCTTCAGGGTAAGGTTCTTATCCCAAGGACCCTTATGACCAGGGCCGTCACGAACAGTGGGGTGTGGGGGGTGTGACACCCTCCCCTGGAAAAATGGCTGTCGGCAAATGATGCTCGAGCTAGCATTTGTCGGCAAATTTACTTCTGAAAGTAGGGAGCCCCGATCCAGTTATGCTTCGGAACATTGTTGTTATGAAACTTTCAGACTGAAAATTACGTTAAATATCGTTAACTTAAGGGCGGTTTAGTCCCTTGGGAATTATTTGAAGTTTTTGTTATCATTATTGCAAAAATACCCCTATTGTTGGTATAACATGCAAATCACCTGTCCTCCCCAGATTCACACTTGAAAGTAAGAAGTTACAATGACAACTATTTTCAATTGGTTCAGCTTGCTTTTTCACAAGAGGCGTTTTCCAACGATCTGAAGGGTGTGGTTTCAAAATTTTCCCCCCGGGCCCCCAATATTGATTCGTTCCACTTGCATTGAGCGGTAGCCCCACAATACGAATTTCCTCCCAACGGGCTGTGCTAATTAGCTTGTTGGTTATGACTGAATCTATGGCCTTTTCCATACAAATGCATTTTTGTTATGCATTTAATAAACTTGGGAGGCGTGATTGCAGGAAATAGTAATCTGTTGTGTTGTAGACAAAAATAAATTATATCATACAAATTTGCCAAACAATTTGCTTACCCTTTAAAACTGTCTGAGGTGTTTGGACTTAAAAAGGGTTGTGAGTTTTCATAAACTAATGTGATCAGCAGATGTTTAAAAAATAGCCAGATTTCAGATTCACAAAATTTGTTATTTTTCAGGCAATTTATTATAAGTGTATCATCTGATAAGAACATGAAAAGAAATCAGACTGTTTTTGGTTCTTATCTTTGGGTGTCTTTTTCACAAAAAACAGTCTGTATGTTCTTATTTTCCTATGTTCTTGTTTGCGGGGTTTTACTGTATCTATGTGTTCTTATTTTCCTATGTTCTTGTTTGCGGGGTTTTACTGTATCTATGTTCAAGATGAATATCGAGGTATGTCTTAAAAATGATTTCGGATTGATTGGCGCTAAATTCTCATCGCTAGGGTCGACCAAATCTGTATACTTCTTTTGGGACACCCGGTATTTGCAACTTGTCGAAAGTACAACCAAAAACTATGCAGTGTAAAATTGTTTTTGGTCATAGAACTACCATTACATTGCAAAATACAGCAAGCTAGGTATCATTTAAAAGAACTTTGCAAGCAGAATTTGAATCTCTCAAGCGTTATGAAATATCGTTAACTTAAGGGCGGTTTAGTCCCTTGGGAATTATTTGAAGTTTTTGTTATCATTATTGCAAAAACATTTGGTATCTTATGAAACCGTAATGTCTTCTGGGTAGGAATAGGTAGGCAGAATAGTGTAAAAGTTGTTTCTTATGAAACTGTGGGCTCTGGAATAGAGCCTGGTCGAGGCTATTTCTATAAAATGTTATCAAGAAAGTATAGGAGCAAAAAACTGACCTCGGTGCACTCTATGACAAGCTATGGGTAAATTAATCATTATATGCCAAGTCTAACGTCATACTATTGTTTGCAAAGATCTGCGCTTCTATTTTGTTTTTAATTCCCAAGGGAGTAAACCCCCCCCCCCTTAAAATAGCCAACATTTTACAATGCCTTCAAGAATCAAGTTCCACTCGCTAAGTTCTTTTAAATGAGAACTAGTTTGCAGTACTTTGGAAAACAGTGGTCAGAATGGCCAAAAACATTTTTACTCAACATAGTCTCTAGTTGTACTTTAATCTGTTGTAGAAATATCTTTCCTTTGCACACGCTGATAAATGTGTAATGACGTGTCGATCAAAAGCAGCAACGGATTCTCGCATTGTTACAAAATCTACCCTTGTTTGTCACAATTAATTGCTGTGAACAAATGAATGTTGCTGAAATTTCTTAAAAACTCTTACCATTAGTCCCTGATCTCTTTGATCGTAGAAACCAAATCAGTAGGATTATTATTACGATGACAACAATTGCAACAACGACTGGCCAAACGATAGCAGAAATACTTGAGACCCTAGTTTTATCTGTGAAAAGAGAAACAGAAA
>REGM01000053.1:216513-239912 GCA_004194415.1 Aurelia aurita | reverse complement strand
TGGAGGCAAATTTGTCCTTTGAAGATTAATATTTCAACTCTCAAAGCATCAATATCAACAAAAAAGGTACAGTAAAACCCCGCAAACAAGAACATGCTTTTCTAAAGAACAGACTGACTATGTTCTTATGAATGTGGTGCTCTTGCTATCTTCAGGGTAAGGTTCTTATCCCAAGGACCCTTATGACTATGAGGAGCACGAAGGCTATATGCAGTATGCATTTAATAAACTTGGGAGGCGTGATTGCAGGAAATAGTAATCTGTTGTGTTGTAGACAAAAATAACTTATATAATACAAATTTGCCAAACAATTTGCTTACCCTTTAAAACTGTCTGAGGTGTTTGGACTTAAAAAGGGTTGTGAGTTTTTATAAACTAATGTGATCAGCAGATGTTTAAAAAATAGCCAGATTTCAGATTCACAAAATTTGTTATTTTTCAGGCAAATTATTATAAGTGTATCATCTGATAAGAACATGGAAAGAAATCAGACTTTTTTTTGTTCTTATCTTTGGGTGTCTTTTTCACAAAAATCAGTCTGTATGTTCTTATTTTCCTATGTTCTTGTTTGCGGGGTTTTACTGTATCTATGTTCAAGATGAATATCGAGGTATGTCTTAAAAATGATTTCGGATTGATTGGCGCTAAATTATCATCGCTAGGGTCGACCAAATCTTTATACTTTTTTTGGGACACCCGGTATTTGCAACTTGTCGAAAGTACAACCAAAAACTATGCAGTGTAAAATTTTTTTTGGTCATAGAACTACCATTATATTGCAAAATACAGCAAGCTAGGTATCATTTAAAAGAACTTTGCAAGCAGAATTTGAATCTCTCAAGCGTTATGAAATATCGTTAACTTAAGGGCGGTTTAGTCCCTTGGGAATTATTTGAAGTTTTTGTTATCATTATTGCAAAAAAATTTGGTATCTTATGAAACCGTAATGTCTTCTGGTTAGGAATAGGTAGGCAGAATAGTGTAAAAGTTGTTTCTTATGAAACTGTGGGCTCTGGAATAGAGCCTGGTCGAGGCTATTTCTATAAAATGTTATCAAGAAAATATAGGAGCAAAAAACTGACCTCGGTGCACTCTATGACAAGCTATGGGTAAATTAATCATTATATGCAAAGTCTAACGTCATACTATTGTTTGCAAAGATCTGCGCTTCTATTTTGTTTTTAATTCCCAAGGGAGTAAACCCCCCCCCCCTTAAAATAGCCAACATTTTACAATGCCTTCAAGAATCAAGTTCCACTCGCTAAGTTCTTTTAAATGAGAACTAGTTTGCAGTACTTTGGAAAACAGTGGTCAGAATGGCCAAAAACATTTTTACTCAACATAGTCTCTAGTTGTACTTTAATCTGTTGTAGAAATATCTTTCCTTTGCACACGCTGATAAATGTGTAATGACGTGTCGATCAAAAAGCAACAACGGATTCTCGCATTGTTACAAAATCTACCCTTGTTTGTCACAATTAATTGCTGTGAACAAATGAATGTTGCTGAAATTTCTTAAAAACTCTTACCATTAGTCCCTGATCTCTTTGATCGTAGAAACCAAATCAGTAGGATTATTATTACGATGACAACAATTGCAACAACGACTGGCCAAACGATAGCAGAAATACTTGAGACCCTAGTTTTATCTGTGAAAAGAGAAACAGAAATACGGTATGATCCAACTCTTAACAACAACAAAACTGCGATTCAGAGAGCCAGGGGTCAGATGTTTGCGGGGGTCCTGGTGAGCGAAAAAAATAGTCAAAATTTTTCCGACGAGCCCTAAGTTTTTTACCGGAGGCAACATAATTTTTGGCGGGGAGCTGTATCTACGTGGAAATAGTTTCTCAAGTTTCTTCACGGAGTTTGCACTATTTGCAGCCGAGGCAGCACTTGTGACACGCTTTCTACCGGGGAGATTCACATCTTGTCCGAGGATAGATATTGCTTCATTTTTTCAACGGGGAAATCACCGGGGTATGATATGCCGGGAAACTGAGAAAGGGGTGTACTCAGAAGAATAATCCTTGAATGAGAAATAACAAGGACTGCCTAAAAGATGTTACCTGTGTTTGTTGTCACTGTAGTTCGTTGAACAGCAACTGATACCAAACGCTTTCTTTTCCTTGATGTTATGTTGAGTTCGACATTTGTTATATCAACAGACTTTGGTAGATCACATTTTTTGAATTCCTTGATGTTGTCTACGTTTATTCTATATTTCACTTGTCCACTTTTGCCTTTCATTAATAATTCATAATTGACTTTGCATTCTCCAGACTCTTTTTTACTCCAGCTGGCCTTAATGCATGCTGATGATAGTTGGTTGGCCTTCAACATGTTATCATACTGCAAATCAACTAGAATAAATGAGCATAGGCATCAAATCTCTAAAAAAGAAAGCACGGATGGTTGTTGAATCTTCCTTTTAATTTAATGGCTTGAAAGGAACTTCAGGTACTTTGCTATCATTGTTCATTGGAACTCGCTTTTGTGTTTCAACCAGCTTTGAGGCTGTGACATCATCAAATTACTAAATCGTAAACCAGAAAAGTGACAGATTTATGCTTACCGCCATATTATACACCTTTACAAACTATGATTTTCTTGAAGATTGTACCATTTTTCCTCCATTTATTTCGGATTAACGATGAATTTAGTTTTTTTCAAAACTTACTATGAATTTGTCAAATAAAAAGAAAAGCACTGTAATTCCGAAAGCAAATCAGCTAAAATAAATTTATCACAAATGTGTTACCTTTTAGCACAGTAGTAATGAATGTAGCCTTCCGAATCCATGCATTATTTGTATAAAAGTGGAAACTTATTTTGTAAGGCTATTGAAACTCGGTCATGCTGGAAGAGGAATGTCACCTCGAAAAGAGGAGATTTCGAGCAGAACTTTAACACAAAAAGTGGACGACGACGGAGCAGATGTGATGATTGGTTGAAACGGGTTTTATGATTTCCTGAATAATTGTTTGTATAGTTTGAACGATTTTGAGAGATGCTTCTTCCATCTTCAAGCTGAGCAACTGGTGTTGTTGGCACCGTTTTATAAATTGAAACGTTGTCCTACCAATCTGGAGTTTGGTGGTTCGAATCACTACTTGCTAGTGTGAGGCGAGTCGCCAACCGTATGTAATTCCAGGCTAAACTGAGACAAAACTGCTTCACAAAGCCAAGTTCTAAGTGTTCGCGTAAAAGCTACCTTCGAATGCTGGGAACAAACAAACAAGCCGGGAATTTACAGAGATCAGAAAATGGGATAACATCTGAAAGCTCCTTTACAGATTTATGAAACAGAACATTGTTCAACAGTTGTGGGGTGAGTGGCCGCGCGGCTTAAACAGTTTTCATTAGGTGACTGAAGTTAAGCTCGGTCGAATGAGGTCAAACTCCGGATGGGTGACCTCGGAGGCCTGAGCGGGGGACTGACCTCACAGCTCACTTCGCCGTCCTGCGGAAGGGACGTTAAACTAGGGGTTCCATTAGACTGGCTACACAATCTCCGTATGCCCCTTAGAACTGATATGTCGCTAATATTGAGCTGGCCATCAGCAACAACAACAACAGCGAAATTGAGGAAAACTTACGTAGAACTATAACAGTAATTGTTTTTTCAGTAAACTTTTCGCTATTCTTTAATCTGATTTTCAGTTGCTTCCCACAGTAATTCTTGCTGACTTGTTTCAATGAGTATGTTACACGGTAAACATACGGATATTGTGTATCAACATTCGGGGTAGACAAATGATTGGAATTAGCCCATTGAAACTCAGCTATTGGCCTTGGGCTTCCAGTAAACATGATGTTGACATGCAACATTCCATGTTCATTCACCTCCCGCTCATCAGCTGGGTCTACTTGGAAAGCTGGAGGGCCTGTAAAGGAAGACAAAATAGTCAGAAAAGAAATCATGGATGAAGAAAGATTAAAGCGATTTTACTTGTTCTTGCACAATCTTTAAAGTCTGTATGAAAGAAAACACCCAACTAAAAAAGTGGCGATAAAATCAATACCATTCATCTCATTTTTCTCAATGAGGGCTAAATCTAAATTACACGCACTTATTATAAGAATAAGAATTTGAGGCAGTACTGACAGTTTCTTAAAATTTTCAGATTTTGAGTACTCAGAGTTTCTTACGTATTTACTTCCTGTGCCCTGGTGAACATTTTAAAATGAAGTTTTTCCTATGTTTAGACATTACTCAAGTACCTTCCGAGTAATTTGAAAAAGGAAACAAGTGAAAATGAGTAAGAAATATGCCCAAGATTTCCTTTAATAAAATAAATAGTTGCGTAAATAGTTTTTTCACAGTACTGGAATTTCTTACATTTTTTTAGCGATCCGAGAGTTGAGTTTCTTATGGAGAGTTTCTTGTGCCATTTATGAAGCTCCTACGTCGTGTAGGACTCAAATTTTCATATGAAATCGCAAATCGTAGATGTGTGGCTAAAAATACCATATTTTGTAAATAATACTAAATAATATTGCCCAAATTAAGGTTTTTCATGCCGTAATTTCATTGTCTCTCTCTCGGAAAAACAAAATGACAATCACCTACTAAATTTATTAGTCGTTGACACAAATACACAAATAGAAAATTTAAAGATCGGTAACATGATCAAATTCTTGTGATTTTTCAAAAGGCGCAAGTTTTCTTATCACCTGCTACTTTGGATGAATTCGAAATCACTTAGGGATCGTCCGAATTGATTGGTTGCTTTTAGCCGACTTCTACCGAAAGTATATTTAATCTGCAATGTAAGTATTCTGATATTGCAATTTTTGAAATCAGTTATTTAGCTAGCGAATTCGGCTGTTCAGCAAGGAACAGCGGAATATGGGCTAAAAGATCCAATTTTTCATATTTAATTTATAATTTAATCGAAACATTTGGCACTTCATATTCTCGGCATATCATATTTTCGGCATGTAGGCGCCACAATATTTTATCATCCAAGTGAGTGCCGGAATTTAAGCGGTTTTATCGGCTATTTTCCACAACTTACGGCTATTCAAGAAATTTCACTGTGCCGAAAGTTAACCGATAAATTCGGACAGTCCTCAGTACATAGACAGTGACTATGCTCAGTAGTTTAAATGCTGAAATTGACTTACCCGATACTGAAACAATCCTTTTCGTGCCAAGCATCACAGGAATTTCTGTTATTGTTCCAAGAATTCTGTAGTAAACAGCAAGCACAAACTTTATATTTGTATCGTTGTAGCCGACATTATCAAGCCTTAAGATTTGATTATTTTGTACACTGATTCTTTTAGAAATGCGAGAAGGAAGGCTGGAGGACACCTTGAATTTTCCAGCCTCCCCAATTTTCTTTGCTACTGTCATGAGCTCATTTTGTGGTGTAATATTTAAAGCAAAGATCTGCCGTACGAATACGAAAGAGCCATTGTATGCATCTAGTTTGACATCCCAGTACATCAAAATGTGTGAGCCCTTGCTTGTGTCAATGGTGTTCGTTGTTGATTCATTCTTGTTTTCAACAACAGGTTTGATGTTATCTGCAAAGAAAAAAGTAACGGGAGATAATCAGTCAGCCAAAGCAGCCCAAAGTTCCGGTCAAAATATATAACATTTCACCCAACATTTCATCCAACATTCCATCCAACACTGGAAGCAGTGCTGTAGAGCTGGGGGGCTCAGCCCCCTAGTTATTTTTTGGTGATTTTAGGGGGGCTTAAGCCCCTAGTTATTTCAAAAAATATATAATTTTCTGTTGAAATATTGTAAATATCTTTGTCCTCATAAGCTATTTCTTATTTAAAAACAATACTGTATAACAAGAATAGCATTTTCCTCCTCAAAAACATTGCCATTCTTAGAGTGAAAATAGTTTCCATCATTACTTAGAAAAATGTTTCAAGCCTTGTCAATAGGCTTAGATGTCTAAATGTCGTCCTCATATTTTCATCAATTAAATATTGCACTTTTTACAATAAACTCATTTTTGATAAGAAACTTCTACAGTTTCTCAATTATTCATAAAATTGAATTTTACAATATATCAATATTCACCGAGGATTGCTTTTTGAAACAAGAATTACAACAAAGAACCGAATCATAAACAAAATTATACTTTTCAATATTATTTGGGTTGGTACTACATATTCTGTTTGAAAAAAACTTGCAACTCACAACCAAAATTGAAAAAGCGTCTTAACTTTGAATTGAAATCTGATCGTTTCTAGTACTGGGCGGGGTGTGTCCCAGAAAAAAGGTAACAGATATAATCAGGGATAGCGGTAAGAATTAACTTGAATAAATCTGAAATAATTTTTAAACTAATCCTCAACAGTTACCTTGAAGATAGGTACCTTGTTTGTTGATATCTATAATTTAGTCCCTAAGACACATAATTCTTCATTCTACCCAAGGATTCTACCAAAAGTTTAAATTGCATCTATCTAATAAAAGTTATTCACCAGCGAAATAATTCCCTTGGGCGTGAATACATCAATTACGTCTTGCAATCTTTATTGCCTGAATGAATTGCATTTTTAGCATTTCTTGCGTACATATTACGAAACAAGCAATCGTATATACCCAAGGGAACAAATGTCCAAGGAAAAGATCCATACAAACGGTGGCTCGTGCTTTGACTGTAGTTTCTTGTAAGTGCTTTTTAACTAAAGAAAGATATTCCTTGGTGACTATATTCATTGATATGTTCGTCATTTTCCAGTTTTGAAATTTCTATTCAAATATGTGTCTAAGTACGAGAGAGGTCCTTGTTCAGAACTACTACGCTGCTGTCTATGATTAAGGAGATTCCCCTAAGCAGCGCGTTTGCAGCTTAGGTCAAAATCCAAAAGCTCTGCTTTGGAGGTGAAGGCAAATTTGAAGTTTCAAGATTAATATTTCAACTCTTAAAGCACCAATATAAAAAAACAAGTTATATATCTTCAAGTTAACTATTGAAGATTAGTTTTAAAATTTTTTCCGATTTATTCAAGCTAAATTATTATCGCTATGCCTGATCAAATCTGTTACCTTTTTTCTGGGACACCCGGTAGAGTTTCTTCGTTTTCTGGAAGAGGCTACTACAGTTTCTTATATGAGGTTTCTTATCAAAACTATGAATGTTAGGGAATTTTTCATCGATGCAAAGGGCAAGGTTTCAAAAACATTTCAAGGGGGCCAGTCCTCGGACCCCCAATTGTGCTCGCTCCGCTCGCAGCCCCCTAATATGAATTTGGTTTCGGCAGGCCTGCTAACTGAGCCCCCCTAGATATCGATCCAGCTCTACACCACTGACTGGTAGGCGCCCCAAATTAAATGGTCAAGCGATCCAACATTTGGCGCAACATTTCAGAACAATGGAATTGTTGGGCGTCCTCACCCAACATTTTTGATCTGCATCAAATTTCACCCAACATCGAAAATGACTATGTTGGATGACCAAACATGGTGGTCAAACGATCCAACATTTCATCCAACGAATGTTGGGGAAAATGCTGCGTGAAATGTTGGATCGTTTGATAAGATTTTATAAAATTAATACAATAATATACAAAATAATTAATTAATTTATATTATTATAATATTAATATTGTAATATAATAATAATAATATTATAATAATAATAAAATAATATATAAAATAATATTATTTAATATTATAATAATAATATTATATTAATATTAATATTAATATTAATATTAATATCAATATTAATATTAATATTAATATTAATATTAATATTAATATCAATATTAATATTAATATTAATATTAATATTTTGAACAAAAACCACCATCAAAAACAAACAGAAAATAAAATAGAAAAACACAACTGCTTGAGTAAAAACGTTTCGATAAAATCTTCGTCAGTTTAACTAAAACTGGGACAGCGAGCGAGTATAAATACGAAAAAACACCTAATTTACATTACAATACTGTTTTCAAAAATTTACTTAAAATAACAGTGGATACAACAAAATTAAACCAAAGGAAACAACATCATACAATAAGCCTACTGAGAAAAACATCAACTCGATGACCCTCCAAGGATTTATAAGACAATAGAATATTGGGAACCCGTTCCGAAAAATAGAAATCCTTTAAAAGTTTAATTCCCCCTTTCCCATCCTTTTCCCTTTCCAATCGATACCCTTGGGACTGGAAGCTCTACTCTCATCTCATTGGAGCCCAGAACTACTGAGAAAAACATGCATTCAATGACCCTCCAAGGATTTGCAAAACGGCTAAAAACTATTTCAGCCACTGCTAAATCCCGGATGGCAAGATAGGGGATTCCACCCTACCACCATGTGTAAACAACACAAAGTCAAAGATTGGAGTGCCCCGCCCAAGTAGACCCAGANTATTTGAACAAAAACCACCATCAAAAACAAACAGAAAATAAAATAGAAAAACACAACTGCTTGAGTAAAAACGTTTCGATAAAATCTTCGTCAGTTTAACTAAAACTGGGACAGCCGAGCGAGTATAAATACGAAAAAACACCTAATTTACATTACAATACTGTTTACAAAAATTTACTTAAAATAACAGTGGATACAACAAAATTAAACCAAAGGAAACAACATCATACAATAAGCCTACTGAGAAAAACATCAACTCGATGACCCTCCAAGGATTTATAAGACAATAGAATATTGGGAACCCGTTCCGAAAAATAGAAATCCTTTCAAAGTTTAATTCCCCCTTTCCCTTCCTTTTCCCTTTCCAATCGATACCCTTGGGACTGGAAGCTCTACTCTCATCTCATTGGAGCCCAGAACTACTGAGAAAAACATCCATTCAATGACCCTCCAAGGATTTGCAAAACGGCTAAAAACTATTTCAGCCACTGCTAAATCCCGGATGGCAAGATAGGGGATTCCACCCTACCACCATGTGTAAACAACACAAAGTCAAAGATTGGAGTGCCCCGCCCAAGTAGACCCAGACTCCTAAGTGTAATGGCAGAATTCATGCCGATCCGCAAGCAAACATATCGAGCTCAATATCTGCTGCCCTCTCGTTTAGGCCTGCAGGTGCGAAAGTACCAAGTTTGTATTGCCAAAATAACTCCTTTCTTCGAAGTGAGTAAACATCCTCTGCTCTATCGATAATTTTGATGGTAATCGAAAAGTTGCCCCCGTGTTGTTCGTCGAAAAAATGGCTAAAAAAGCCAGCTTGTGGGACAGGTTTCCCTGTCCCAAGACTGCCCTCGGTATGTTTGCGTGCGTATGTCCTAAAATACGATTTGTAGACATGTTTTTCTCAGTAGTTCTGGACTCCAATGAGATGAGAGTAGAGCTTCCAGTCCCAAGGGTATCGATTGGAAAGGGAAAAGGATGGGAAAGGGGGAATTAAACTTTTAAAGGATTTCTATTTTTCGGAACGGGTTCCCAATATTCTATTGTCTTATAAATCCTTGGAGGGTCATCGAGTTGATGTTTTTCTCAGTAGGCTTATTGTATGATGTTGTTTCCTTTGGTTTAATTTTGTTGTATCCACTGTTATTTTAAGTAAATTTTTGCAAACAGTATTGTAATGTAAATTAGGTGTTTTTTCGTATTTATACTCGCTCGGCTGTCCCAGTTTTAGTTAAACTGACGAAGATTTTATCGAAACGTTTTTACTCAAGCAGTTGTGTTTTTCTATTAATATTAATATTAATATTAATATCAATATCAATATTATAATATTATATATATTAATATTAATTAATATAATATATAAAATACGATTTTATAAAATGTTATATTATTTAGTGGCAAATTGATATATACATACATTCAATATATACACAGTGGGTACCTGCAATCCTTTTGTCTGCAGTCGCTAATCGCTTTGTACTGGCGTTGCAATCAAAAGCCACGTATGCTATTAATATAAATGTGCCCCTGTCAATCAAAAATTGTATACTACTACTTTTTCACAAAAAGTTAAACCACAATGGATGAATTAAGAGAAAGAACAAATGACATACCCCCGTGTAATGTTATGAATTGTTTGACCGTAGAATATGGTCCATCTCCAACTCTGTTGAAAACCAATAGCTTAATTTTGTATCTCGTCCAAGGCAGCAGCGGCTGAACTTCTAACTCAGTTTTGCTTCGTAAATTTAGAGTTAAGTTTTTCCAAGTGTTGCTCACACAATTCCTTGTTGCTGAAGTATTAATGCATGCGTAAGAAATCTTGAATCCAACAAGCACGCCAGTCTCTTCCCCAAGATGAGTTTTCTAAATGTCAAGACACAGTCTGCTTAAAAAACTGGCAATGAAACAAAGAAATGCTGGCGAACATTGAAACATTACTAGCAATGCCCAAAATGTTCTTTCACGTTTGAAAATTCAATGAGATTCGATTAGAAAACAACCTTTACATTTCTTGTTCTGTTATTACAGGAGACGTTCTGTTGACTTTCTCTCTTTGAAAAAAGCATAAAGTTGAGGATGAGATTCCAGTAGGTAATAGGCTCTCTCCTATAGTCCAACTATAAGATTTAGAGATGTTGGGCTTTGCGTACGCCGGCGTATGCCAAAGTTCAAGGTCCTGCCCATCGTGTAAATATGTCGGAAACCCCCTCGATTCCACCATGAAATTTTAAGGAAAACTTACAAATTGATTTTGTCATTGTGAAACTTTTGAGGGGTCTCTATACTTAAGGGTCGTCTAATAAAACTCCACCGTGGTACAGTCCTGGTGGATTAACAAAGCAATATAACAATAACAATCAACATTGGCACTGACTTCCAAAGTAAAAAAAAAAACAGCACAAGTCTATAGCGTCCCACACAACAGTCAATACAGCCCGGATGCCGAATCATCAAAATCCTTCCGAGCACACGATACGATACCCATTAAAAAAAACAGAAACGGCCCAGCTTGGTTTAGGTATATGTTGTCTAAAATTATACAGTTGAACCTTGGTAACTCGAGCTCTCAAGAGAGAAATTGCTACTGAGGTGTACGAAATGTTACCCTTTCTCCTAAGTAGAGGGGATTATAAAAAATTTTTGGAAATATCGAGTAGTCAGAGATAATCATATTCAAGTTAGTGAGGCTCAACTGTAATTAGCAACATTTGTTGGATCAAATGCTTTTGGAATCTGGTACCCAATGCAATACGAATTTCAAGATCTGTACACATTAAGACTTTCTTTTGAGTGGACACCTAGAGGCACAAAAAGGACGACAGGAAGACCAAGATTCTAGGGATAATAAGGAGGAGAGCAAGAGATAGGCAGCACTGGAAAATTTTGTCGAGGCTGTCTGCCTGCAGTGGCATGACCAGCTGGTGATGAGGATGAGGATGATGATGATGTTGACGATGACGATGATTATGATGGTGATGTTGTTGATAAATGATGATTAAGACATTTCAACAGATAGATAATAGTTGTTTTGTGTCTTAAAAAGGAAGTTTGCCCGAATAAAAATGAAAGACACACATACCGTGATCAGTATTTGAGCTGAGGACTTTGTAACTTTGATGCTTTTTATTGATGGTGCAGTGACTGGAACTAAAAATCATATATTAACACTAGTTATGATATTTAACAAATTAGAAAATAAATGAAGCAAGCCATTAGCTACGAGAAACTCTATTAGAGGCATAAGCTAAGCAACGTTGCAGAGATTTAACTCTTTAATCACGTATTTTTCATGAGTGGACTACCATAACTAGAAAAATTAAAGGCCCCTACAGAGAAGGGCCTCTGGGGTTCATGGCGTAATACAACTGTCGGAGGAATCTGAGGTATATCAGATCTCTGGTCTTTACCAAGAACAGAAGTCAGTTTTTGCTTTTTCGTGTTTCTGCGTTAAGCCTTCATCAGTGCCATGTATTTGTATATACACGAAGACATCTTCAGCTCGAATGAACTAAACTAAAAAATAACACAAAGACATACAGGAAATCTATGCATTTAAGAGTGGGTCAAGCCACTTGCAGTCAAATTCTAGCCAATCAGATATCTGTATTTACTGTTTACATACATCAATTACCCAAACATGGTTCGCTGCATGTCAAAGCCTATTGTCTCTGCACGGCTATTTTTATCAAAGGTTTATATATGCTTAGATTCCCTTTAATCATAAAAATATGATACAAACCATCCTCAGCTGTTCTGACTGACTTCATTTCACTGTAAGGTCCAAATCCAACTACATTTCTTGCTCTCAAAGTAACATTGTATATGGTATAAGGAAACAAATTCCCAATGTCAACATTCAATGCAGTTGTTATTGTTGTTTTAACTGTATGATTTCCACGTCGAAAGTATTCTAATTTCACTTCATAGTCAATGATTGGTCCATTTGCATTATTCTTTGGCACTACCTGCCAACTGACTGAAACAATACTTGAACCTGTGTTACCAACGATGACATTTGCTGGCGCAACAGAAGGATCTAAAAGAAACATTTGTATCAATTAGAAATAAGTGCATCAAAAATGCTATGAAGCAAATTAAAATAATGAAAGTACGAGAATTGCAAATGTCCCTAAAATCACATCTTTGCTATCACATTTCTCTGCGAAAAACGCTCCTAGCTGCAATGAATGGCGCCGGGTAGTGGACTAACCTGGGCATGTCCATCATATTCTTCTGGTGTAATTATTCATTCTAAACCAACCACAATATAAAAATGGTCAGGTAAACTTTTGCTTCAACAATTCTCCACACGCAGTTTTTACTTCAGAAATAAATGGTCTCTACATGCGAGTGACTTTATATTTTCATCGAGGACCGTTCTTGAAGTATTTCAATGGTTATAATTTGTTGGATGTATTTTCGTGACGAAAAAATTCAAGTTATCTTGCAAAAATATCTTAAGCTCTCATTGAGTAGACTTTGTGACATGATAGACTAACGAACGGAGGAATAGAATTCGGAACAACAAGCAAAACTGCAGAAAAGCCTATCCCGTGTTTCTTTATCCCAAAGCTTATATTGTTAAGTNTGATCTTGCTCTTCAGATGTTAACTTAAAGTTTGCTACCATCCCCGTAAAATCCGTGGAACAATGATGGAGCTATGATCTTCAGAAGACCAAATTTGTCTGATGACTGAAACCAGCGGTCGGCCATTTTGTCTTACTATTTTGCAGCGATAAACAGCTTCATGGATGAACTGAAACAGCCCCCAATTTCATAGCTCTCACAAAAATGTCAATGAGCCCCTTGATGATTATTTGGATTTTTGTGAGAGTTATGGCATTGGAAAATTCTGTTTGAGTTCATCAATGAAGCTGTTTATCGCTGCAAAATAGTAAGACAAAATGGCCTACCGCTGGTTTCAGTCATCAGATAAAATTGGTCTTCTGAAGATCATAGCTCCATCATGTTTCAATAGATTCTTACAGGATTGGCAGCAAATGTTATTCGAACATCTGAGGAGCAACATCATTCACATGTTTGGCGAGGATCTTTTTCCGTTTCGTCACAATCTGCAGGCAAATGAGGCACAATTGTTTTGGGACGACCTATATAGAAATTCGATCATTAAACGCAATACATCTTGGTCAAATGCCCCTCAACGCCATCTTTTCCGTATTGGAAGAACGTCATATCAAAAACATTTCGTGGATTTCTTTTTATGCCAAAAGTCTGAGCCCTGAGAGTGCCATAAGCGATCACTTGAGAGTTCATGTCTCTGATTAAATCATTTGATATAAAGATTATCAAAGGAATATTAACCGCAGCTTTTTCACCATTGGTACTCATGCTTTGGCAACAGCGTCTATTACTGTTTCAGTGTCTCGTACTCGTAACATCTTCAATAGATTGACCTAAACATAGAAACTTACAAAGAGAGTGAAGGACTTTGAATATTAAGGTCGAATAGCCAAGCCTGGACGTTCTCTGTCTCTTCTTACCAATAAATCATTTGATGTAAAGATTATCAAGGAAATATTAAAAATGATAAGTCATACGCTAGCGCCGTAGATTTTGGACACTATTCGTACCAGCGGCTGTGCCAAAAGGTTCTCTACTTGACAGCTCACAAAATTAGAGTGGTCATGTTTTTGTCAAAGTTGTTTCGTACTCTTACCAACTTCAAACACTGACTTAAACAAAGAATTTTATAAAGAAAGTGAAAGAATTTGAACATCTAGGTGAAATAATGTATTCTCTTTTGGATTTCCAATAGGCAGATAACTTTTGGCCACACTTGCACTTTAATTGCCTCTACTTACATAAAAATGAGAACTGACACGAAAATACTTGATGCTACTAGCACGAACAAAATTACAAAAATAGCCTTTGGCAAAAACAATATCCTACAACTTGGAATCAAATATTTCATGAAATACGCTATAACAAGTTGGGTTTGGCTCTTGCTTTCTCAATTTCAAAGCAAAGCACAGGATATTACAAACGTAGATCATACCGTGATCGTGAAAGTAGCTTCGAATTTGCCAGTTGAAATAGTCTGTATCGTAGGAGCAGCCGCTGGAGCTAAATAGATAGACGTTGAAAAAAATGTTCAGAACAAAACAATTACCAGCAAATATCTTGAAAACAAAAAATTAGATCATTAAAACCAATAAAAAGTAATGCGAACTTACTCAAAATTTGCATATACTGAAACTCTAAGTAACAACAAAGAATTTAATCTGTCTTCTTGCGTCAATGTTGTTACAACTCAATAGCTTAAAATAAAAAGTTTATGATGAATATAAACGAAGTATTTACCTTCTTCATTGGTCTGTTTTGTGATTCCAGAATTATATGGACCAAAACCAGCCGAATTTATTGCTGCAATTTTCACTGTGTAATTTGAATAGGGTTTCAAGCCATTTGCAATGTACACGTTGTCTGTAGCTGAAACATTCACACATATCGGTGTACTGGATTCTTGCTGAATGCAAATATAATAGTTAATAATAATTCCATTGGTGTCATTTCTAAGCAACTGGTCCCAATTGATAAGAAGTGATCTCGATCCAGTAATCTTCACTGTGATGTTTCTTGGTGGAAATCGAGGAGCTAAGTAAAGAAAAAAATAATGAAGCAGGAACACTGAAAGGGAATTTAAGCAATTATATGCCTTTGGTAAAAAATAGCCGTGCAGAAACAATAAAACTTGACACGCGTCGAACCATATTTGGGTATCTGATCTATATCAATAGGAAATACTGATATCTGACAGCAAGTGGATTTGACCGCGAGTGGCTTGAGCGAAGCCAGAAGATAAAGTACCTTGCTTCATAAATTTGAAAGATATAAGCTAATATATCTGCTGGTTGAAAATGACCTAGCAAAGATTAGCCGGACACATCTGACCACTGACCAGACAAATATGAAAACGCTTTTCAAAGTGGAGACACTTGAAAACGCGTACCAACCATGCCTAACCGTGCTAAAGTGGACAGCAAAAACGACCGAAAATGGAGACTTTCAATAAAGGATAAGTAAGACCAGAGATAAGTACAAACCAGAAGACCGCAAGACGCCTGGAGATGAGAACAAAAACGATGCAAAATTGTGTAATGCGGACACAAATATTGTGATGGGGTTTTCAGCTAAAAGTTTAGCGTGAACGCAAATGTTTTAATCGATTGTTAAACAGTCGCAAACGGAGACACATGAAAATGCTCGAAAACCGCGTAGGTGTGAATGGTTCCTAATACATTTTTTAGCCAGCAGAGATCAAACCAATGACTATGTCAAATCAATGAAATTTCAGACTAATGATAGAATATATGGTATATACCTCAAAATGCAATAGGTATACAGTAGAATCTAGTGCACTCAATATGTTAACGTAAAGATATTCAAGCTATTGAGAAAATTTACCAACCTTCCTCTTTCGTAACAAATTCTTTTTCAGTAGAATACATTCCATCTCCAGCTTTATTGAACACTAATACCTTAACTTTGTATTTTGTCCAGAACATTAACGATGACAATTTAAAGGAACTCTTGGCTTTTTCTGTTATCGTGACTTGCTTAGTTGTATTGCTGGAGCACATTCGAGTCGATGCAGTATCAATACACGTATATTCTAACTTGTAGCCAAGAATTATGCCATTTTCTTGCTCTTTACCGATATTCTGTAGCAAAAAGAACCAATAAATAAGGCAAACTTTCACTGGCAGATACAGAATAGCATGCAGTATAAATAGAGATTATAGTACAGAGAAAAATAATGCTATGATATGCCTGCCTTCGTTCTACAATTTTCAAAGTTTCACGTTTTAATATTGACAATATAACAAAATAATATCGTTTCATACCGTTATCTGTATTTCAGCAGAGAACTCGGAGGTTTCGATGTTGCCAATAGTAGGTGCTGCACCAGGAACTGCGGTAAAATTTTAAATAGTTAGAATCGTGGTTGCGAGTTGTACAGAAACAGCAATGCTAAAGAAATTCAGATGCAAACAGTGAGAAATACGTTAAGTTCACAGATGCTTGTCTGACATGTGACTTAAAGACAAATGACGGACATATAGCGAACTGGTCTTAAACTAGAATAAAAGAACGCCAAGCGCCACTTATTTTCCTACTGCTGGAACATCTACGAGGAACATAAAATACAACAGGCTATTCTTAGAATGGCATAATCTGCACTATATGTTCATCATTTGTTTTTAGCAGGAATCCTTTACAAATTCTGTCGGTTTAACCAACTTTGGATAAAACAGGCATATGAGCGATCCGCCAGCATTAACTGAAAAAGCTGCAGTAAATGATTGCGCTAAAGATGGCAGACAGGAATTTTTACCATGATGCTCTGTGTCACATTGAATCTCGACTGATTTGACTGGTTGATTTCTTCAATACAGCAAAGGATCTTGGTGGAGGATCGACGCCATCTTTAGCGCAATCGCCTATTCACTTCTTTATGAGCAATAGGTATTGTTCATCCAATGCTACTACTTTTCCTGATAAAAACAGAGTGTCGTTTCTTTCCTTTTGCTGCTCTGCTATTCGCCTCAGAGATTGTACTAGCATTAAATAACCTAGTAGCTATACCTGCTTCCATTGTCTCTTTTGTAATCGCAGTTGTAAATGGTCCAATACCAACGTTATTTACTGCTGCCACTCTTATGCTGTAATTTGCATATGATTTTAATCCATTGGCAGTAACATTTCCTAAATTACTTGTTGCATTTAAAGTCTGCTTTTGTGAAGTATCGAGGCGCATGACTTCTGCAACATATTTTGTAATAACACCATTTGTATCATTTTTCTGTAGCTGAGTCCATGTTATGTCAATCGTAGAAGAGTTTTTAACATCTGCAGATAGGGCTGTTGGTGCTTTTGAGGGCGCTACAGTAAAATAAAACGGTGATTACAACTGGATCATAAAGCTACAGCCTGCTTCGACGATCTTTTGAAGATTACATGCGCAAAAGTAAAAGGCAACTATTAACATTTTATCAACATTGCTAAACTACTGCCTAGCTAATTTTAAAGTGATTCTTAATGCATTAGTGTCATGGTAGATAGAGTTCATCCCTGGTTTTGGTCCTTCTCTTCCAAACAACTGCAGGATAAAAGTTTTCGCTGCCAATAAACATATAAACATACAATTCTACATTTCTAATATTAAATTATTCGAACTCGACAAAAAACTATTAAAAGACAAGCATCGCTATAAATTTGAATCCTTTTCCCGAAACCGTCAAAATTTCGAGTATTGTGCTAATGATTTAAAGCACGAATATTTTGGCGAAAAGTACTTCTACTAATTCAAACAAATTCTTCTGTACACAACTTTACTAGCTTCATCTTTGAATAACACTATGTTGCCTTACCTGTTTCTAGTGTTGTGTTGATCAAAATCTGCCCAGAGCTTGCTCCTGCCGCGTTGTAAACAGAAATGCGAATCTCGTACTTCGTCCAAGAGATCAGGCCATTCAAAGAAATAGTCAGTTTACTCGTGTCTAAAACCGTCTGATTTCTCCAGTCTGTGTTACTACAGTCTCTCGTCAAACTTCTCTGTAAGCATCGTACTGAGACATGGTAGCCTAACAATTTACCATTGGCTTTTTCTTTGGGATATCCCTAGAATGAAGAAATAGATAATATAATTCTACGTACACAAAGATAAATTACAATAATTGTGATCTCCTGCAATGACTATATCTATCCCAAAATACGAAAAGCAAAAGAAATACTCAAAACCAGTAATATGATTCACAACAAAACCTGCTATAAAAGTTTGGAGTGACTCCTTATCAAAGCTGAACAGGCCATTTGCTACAATTACCAAAAACAATAAGCTTTCCAATAAACCTCAAAGCGGAACCATGAGAAGCGAATCCAAGGCCTTCTTAGCAGGCAGCTATAGAATATTGCTCTTCTTAGTACAAGGCAAGCGTTCTATCTAATTAGCCACCTACTGAAACAAGCAGCTTAAAATTATTAAACAATGGATCGATTCACGGAACAAGATATCACTGCAAAATAGATTCCAGTATTGTTGTAGAATATGACCTTTGATTATGCCAGTTAAAGTTACGGTAAACGTTTGTAGCACAAGATTGGGTTTTCTCTCCTCAAAAGCCAAGCTATTAGCGGAATCTAGTTAAACTATACATCATTCGATGCGTAAGAATGTAGGGATTCTAACCATATCAAAATAATTGGCAAAGATTGTAAAATGATATTTTCCAGGCAATTTTATTGCTTAAGAGAGCATACCTCCTTCAAAAGCTATTTTGTACTCTTGCGTTTAACGTAGCAAAATCTAACTTATATCAGCAGGAAGCGCATGTCCTAAGCTACCAAAGCTTGTCTCAGATTATTTAAATTCCTCCTCCCCTTGAAAATATATGCTGTCATAAATTTGCAAATAACTTCTCCGCCCTCCCACAGTTGTATTGGGCTATAAAAGGCGGCTCAGAGGACATACCAAGATTCTGAGACAGTTGGCTTGCTTGAAGCCTGCTCTGGTAGTGTGCAAAATGTGGAGCCATTCGATTGGTTCCTTGGGTACAAAATAGCTTTTTCGTACCTGCACCTAGTGGATTTGTAACTCATGAAAAAGGGTTTTTTTTCTGATGCCACTTCAAATGTAACCATCAAGGTCAAGTAAGCCACATTGTAATACAGGTCAAGCAATTACCGCTTAAAAAGAAAGTTGTGCATTTAAGCAAAGGAATCGATGCATAAAATGTGGTTTCATGTTTGTTTTCTAACACACGACCGGCTTCATAGGTCAAAAAGCTAGGAATATAATTAAAACCACACAGAAAAACTTTGCGTGAGAAGTTGTAGCATCCTTCATTCGATCAAGGATTCTGCTTTTTCAACATCTCTGTTACTTCCAAAGATGGTATCTTTGTGTTTTTTAAAAGTTGGGTTTCTGAGATTTTAAAAAATCCGAAAATTGGCTTTTTCGGCCTGCAAACGTTTGAGAAACGTTTACGGTAACCTTAAATCAAATGAAACCTTAGTCCTTAATAGCACTCACAAATACATCTGCAAAGGGATCCCATTATCAACCTGAATAAATTAATTAGAGTTGAACTGTATTACAGTAAACATCCAAGTATAAGAACCTATAAATTGTGCAAGTCAGCCTAGGTTCTTATACAATGAATTAGACAATGGGTTCTTATAAAATGGAGGTCTAATTTGAAAATTTCAGCCCTGAGTATACAGTAGATCCAATTCCCCCTCTTCATCAGTCGCAGTACTGTCTTCGTGACCAGGATGTCATAGGGCGATTGAAGGCAAGAACAGAAAAATTCAAGTCTAGTTTTTATCCTAACTGTTTATCCGAATGGAATAAGCTTGAGCCTGAATTGAGACTTGCACCCTCAGTTGCTGTCTTTAAAGAAAAAGCTCTTATCAATANTTAAGTTCCCGAAGATGGAGTAGACGCCTTACCCTGTTCTACAAGTTTGTAAATAATCTTAGCCCTGAGTATACAGTAGATCCAATTCCCCCTCTTCATCAGTCGCAGTACTGTCTTCGTGACCAGGATGTCATAGGGCGACTAAAGGCAAGGACAGAAAAATTCAAGTCTAGTTTTTATCCTAACTGTTTATCCGAATGG
Organism: Aurelia aurita; assembly: GCA_004194415.1. Lineage (NCBI taxonomy): Eukaryota > Metazoa > Cnidaria > Scyphozoa > Semaeostomeae > Ulmaridae > Aurelia > Aurelia aurita. The sequence goes on along the minus strand of REGM01000053.1, from coordinate 219,907 downwards.
AATAAGCTTGAGCCTGAATTGAGACTTGCACCCTCAGTTGCTGTCTTTAAGAAAAAGCTCTTATCAAAAATCCGCCCCCCTGCAAAATCTGTCTTTGGAATTCACGATCCAATAGGATTGTCCTATCTTACTCAACTTAGGGTTGGTCTCAGCAAGTTAAATTTCCACAAATTCAAGCATAATTTCAGGGATACCATAAATCCAATGTGCCCAACAAGCGATGGCATTGAGGATACGGAGCACTTTTTGTTGCTCTGCCCTTCTTTTGATGTTCAACGAAGAGATCTTCTCGCTGGAATTGTAGAGTTTTTACAACCATCTGTACAAATCGCTAACCTTTCAAATGATGCTTTGATGCAGCTTTTATTATATGGTGATCAAGACCTTTCTAATGAATTGAACAAAAATATACTCAAATTGACTTTGCGTTTCATCCACGAAACTGGTCGCTTTGATTGAAATATTTTGGAATTGCAGCTATGTACAAAGCAGCCACCAAGTCCCTTTACGTTCTATTTTTTTGTTTTTGTTTTGTTTTTTGTTTTTAAATTCTGTTTCACATTAGATGTCGGGCATTTTATGGTATTACGGTTCATAATATAAGCACTATGGAAGTCGCAACTATTTTTATCAATAGAAATGAGAAGGTAGGATACGAAATACAAACTTATCGACAACAATGTTGGTATTATTAGGTTCTGTTATGTTGAAAATCTTCATTTCTGAAATTAGAGAGGCTTTATGTTTCCTTATTATGTTCGTTTTGAACAGTAATAATTCCGTGAGATTACAAAATTTTTAATTTTAAAACATAAAAGACTAAAGCGGGCCATTCCTCTCAGTCCCTTACCCGTAATCCAAAAGATGCTCCATGTCCGTGGTACATGAACTTTTCGCCATCAAATGAAAATTGTAATACTGTAAATTTTATTTATCGATGATCTTATGGTGATTTAGTGGTTGAATATGCTACTAATTACTAATGAAGATCATTCCATGGGCAGTTCTAGCTACGAAAAAGGGCGTTGGTCGCATTTATAGCCAAAGTAGGGGCCGTGGTCAGGAAAAATTTTTCTAGCCCCCTCAATCCAATATATGCTCCGCGGTCCATGTTGATAGGTTCTACAATCCGAGTTCATACCAAAACTGCACTGGCAACTAAAACAGCTCACCTTCATAGTTATATCTATACTCCTCTCATGAATGACTGAGCTTTCAATCACTGGCATATCGCTTGGTACTGAAAAAGAAGGACTGAAATAAAAATACGTCACAATGACACCAACAAATTCTCACAACAATTTTTTACGACAGGGGAGGGTATACCAAGATTCGTCTACAACCGAGGCATGAGATACACAATTCTGAATGGTTTCATCCTTTTTATCATGTGTTCCTACATAAATTAAACAAAAATTGAGCTGACTATCTCCTCTGCAGAGGTATTTTATCGTCTTCTTATTGGAACTGTCTAAAGCCTTGGTACATGTATCTGTATGTTGTTACCAAAAATAACGTCAGCGGTATATTATCTACCTTTTCGAGTTCCACACAACAAATTGATGAACATGGAGTCATATATGCCACAGCAGTCGCTCCTCAAAAGTTCGTAAAGTTGAACATGTGGCCTTTCTTTTGTCACAATGACACCATTGCATTTCACATAAACGGTCATTATTAAAGCTGAAGTGATCACCATGCGCACAAAAACAATTTTAATATCATTCTCCATACAATTGTGCCTTGTCCTGCAGCTGCTCTGCTATGATTGCTTCTGATTTGATTTTTCGAGGCTTCAATTACATTTTCAGATCGTGATATCACAAGGTTTAAGACAATTCTAATAAAAAGACGATAAAATACCTCTGCGGAGGAGATAGCCAGCTCAATTTTTCTTTTATTTATGAAGGAACACATGATAAAAAGGATGAAACCATTCAGAATTATCTATTTTGTGCCTGGGTTGTAGTATTTGCGTGTGTCTTACGGCACACAGTAAAACACTGAGGAACCAAAACAGCAAGAAGGAGTAGTGGTCACCTTTAAACAAACATAATCCGGTCCCCTGTACGATCCTGAATAATCCCTTTGGCAGACTAGCTGCCGAAATATGCCACTATAAGAAAACTTAGGTTTGGTAGATATAATCGGCCTTAACCTTTTTTATTTTATACTTTTCATTCCAAAATTACGCATTTTTAAGGTTCATATCCGGAAAACAAGCATTTTCAGGAATAAAGAAAAGAAACAAAAATTTGCAAAACAGGAGATTCAAATTTATATTCTTATGTAAGTATACATGTAACTCTTTCAATTAAAACAAACAGAGCTAAAATCAGATAATCGTAGGCAGATATATTAGCAAATGAATTTGTTGCTGTAGTGAGCATTCTGTAGAAATTGACCAAAATTACTTGGAAAGTAAACAATGTCAATTTCACCAAACTTTGCAAGCAAATATCTCCGGACTCAGAAGTCCGAAAAGTCTACTTTTTGCTTTCTTTCGATTCTTCAGATATCTTCTTTAAGATTATGTATCACTGTAATTGTTTTGATGAAATTTATTTTTTGTGACTTTTCACCTTTTTTCCTTAATTTTTGCATTCTTTCTTGATCACTGTGGAAAGACGACGGGTGGTGGACTAACCTGGGCATGTCCGTCATACTCTTCTCGTGAAATGATTCATTTTAAACCAACCACAACATAAAAGTGGTCAGGTAAACTTTTGGTTCAACAATTCTCCACACGCAGTTTTTTCTTCAGAAATAAATGGTCTCTACATGCGAGTGAATTTATATTTTCATCGAGGACCGTTCTTGAAGTATTTCAATGGTTATAATTTGTTGGATGTATTTTCGTGACGAAAAAATTCAACTTCTCTTGCAAAAATATCTTAAGCTCTCATTGAGCAGACTTTGTGACCTGATAGACTAACGAACGGAGGAATAGAAGTCGGAACAACAAGCAAAACTGCAGAAAAGCCTATCCCGTTTTTTTTATTCCCAAAGCTTATATTGTTAAGTTTAGTTTACTACGTTAAGCTATAAGCTCGCATTATCGAATGGCATTTTCAAATGATTATTACTTGATGTATCAAACGTCCTTTCACGAGACGGATGAAGTCACTATGCATCAAACTTTGTCTACACAAATAATCGAAACCAATGAAATTTGAAAACTTACTATCTTCTTTCGTGATTTCCTCCTTCGCAGTACTCTTCACACTACCACCAGCTAAATTAAAAACTTGTACTGTAACTTTGTATTTTGTCCACGACATCAAATTTGACACTAATATTGTGGATTTAGGATAGCCATGTTTCGTCACATTCTTTTTGGAATTTGCTGGACAATCTCTGGAATTAGATCCACTATTCACACATTCATATCCAA